>CM024754.1:188788659-189054954 GCA_014218235.1 Colocasia esculenta | reverse complement strand
TCGACACTAGATCCCATTCCAGAACAGCCAGTTTGAAGAATTGGGTCAGCAGGTCGACACTGACCCAGTTCCCAGAACAACCAGTTTGCAGATTTGGGATAGCAGGTTGACACACTCTCAGAGCAGGTCGACACGGGACCCTCTTCCCAGAACAGCCTTCTACATATTCTGGACAGTGTGTCGACACTACCACCAGGGTAGGTCGACACACTACGGAAACTTTTCATTCTAAAAGTTGATGGCTGCCACGTGTCCCTCTAGGGCGATCAGAATCTTCCTAGGAAAGCGTGCCCTTGTACCCAAAAGGGTATCTTTGGAATCCTAAGGATATAAAGTGTCTTTTCGGCCAGCCTTCACAAGTGAGAAGGACCCAACTCTTTCAGAGCCTCCAAGAAGCTCCTGGCGGCCAAGAAGAGCTCGTGTCTCCTTCCCCTGCTCTCCAAGTGCTTCCAGAAGACCATTCCCACCAATTCAAGGTGTGAATTGGAATTTGATTCCTGAAGACTTCTCTGAAGCATTCCAAGGAGGCAGATCCTGTAGAAGACTTCTTGGGTGAAGAATTCTAGGAAGATCCAACTTCTCAAATTGTAGAGCATCGACTTGGACTTCAAGCTTCACAAGTTCCTTCCCAATCAAGCTTCTACAAGGGAGTACACTGAAGAACGAAGCATCTCAATTCAATTACCTTTTCTTCTGTTCTTCTGAGATATCTTTTGAGATTATGCAAGTGCTTCTGCATAACTCTCTTTAGAGTTCTCAAACTTCGACTAGATCTGTTGCTAGAGGATCTTAGTCTTAAGTTGGTGTCTAACAGTTTCAGTGTGAGCATTGTGCTCAGGGTGTTGTGAGCCGTCGAGCTCAGTTTGAGTTGTAAGCTCAGGGTTGGTTTGAGCAGTCTTGCTCTGTGTTTCTAGAGTAGTCTTGCTCTAGAGGTTGTGTGAGTTGTATGCTCTGAAGTGTTGGAGTTGTTAGGCTCCTTTGGGTGTATAGCCCAGTTGTGTTAGTGAAGCCTCACGGGTTGTGAGGGGTGGATGTAGGAATCACTTGGGTGATTTCCGAACCACCTAAAAAATCCTTGTGCATTTGTCTTCTGTGGTTTGATTGATTCATCCGCTAGATGCTTGCATAGGATCTGTTTTTAATTCACTTAATCACTTGCTTCACATCTAAGTTTTTCAACTCACTCAAATCTATCAGATCTGTAGTTTTTCACTGATAACATTGCCTCTGATTCTAAATAGCTTTCAAATTACTTAAGCTTCCGCAAAAGTGGCTAAGATCTATTCATCCCCCCCCCTTCTAGATCTTTTCCACACATTCATTTCGATCCTTCAGCTACTGCTTGGTTGTCAACAGCTTCTGGCTGGTTGTCGACAACTACTGTTCCATCCATAACTGCATTCATGAATCTAGCCTTTAGTTGTCGACAGCCGACTGGTGGTTGTCGACAGGCACTGGCTGGTTGTCGACAGCTATTGGCTGGTTGTTGACAGGACTGGCTATTTGAGGCTACAAATAAGGGATTCAAGCTCTGATCATACTCTAACATTGGAGACTTGATATTTGGGAAATAAAGAGGGTTTATGAGGATGAAGAGACCTACAAGCATGAAAATAAGTAATTAAAGAGGAATCTAAGGGAGGGACCTACTAAAGTAATGTGTTTGACTTGCTGAAGGAGTCTGATGACACACTGATGCTGTGTGTCGACCTGATTCATGGAGTATGTCGACTTGGGTTGATCTGTTGAGGGGATGTGTCGACACACTGAAGGGTGTGTGTCGACACACTCTTCAATCTTTTAGAAAAGGATGGTATTCAAAACTGATAAATGTCTAACGAAATCAAAGTTATCAAGGAAAAGAAAAACTCAGGATTATAGTTGTTGCAAGAAGGGAAGAATAGAAACATGTACACAAGAATAACGAAGAGGCCATAAAAGTCTTATATTACAAGAGTACAGCCTTAGAACAAGGAATTGATAAGGTTTGTTCGAGGTCTAGAAAATACAACCAGATGGAGTCCATGTTTGATTATTCTATCAGAAAAGGATGGAATCCAAAATTGAGTATTCTGTTGGAAAAAGATGATGTTTAGAACTAATGGATCCTCATGAAATTGTTGCTTGAAGATTTTAAAACTATGGTCATATTCAAGAAAAGTTAAAGCCCATGGTTATTACGAGATAGATTAAGCAAGAATATGCAAAAGTAGTTTCTACCAATCTGGAGCAGTAGTGACTGATATTGTCAAGGAGATTATATCAAAATCATATGATACATGAGTATAGGAGGAAAACATGAGATTTGTTAAGCTTTATTCAAAGTCACTAAAATAGAACATGAGGTTGATTTGGCTTGTTCCAGAAGTTCTTACAGAGTATAAAACAAACAGAAAATAAGGGTCTTTAGGGATGGAGAGGTCTGCAAATAGATAATCAAGGTTTAACAAGAGGCACCTACAGAGCATAGAACAAATAGGAAATAAGGGTTTATAAGGATGGAGAGACTTACAAGCATGAAAATAAACAATTAGAGAGGAATCATAGGGAGGAACCTACCTAGCCAAAAGAGAAATGCAAGTCCTCATATATTCCAAGTAAGAGGATACAATAGCAAGAGTAGCAATGACAGTAGTAGCACCAACAGTAGCCGTAGCAGCAGCAGTAACAACAATAATAGCAGTAGTTGCAGCATCAACACGGAGTGATGGACAAGTGAGCAAACACTCCTAAGAGTGAGCAAGGGAGGGTATAAATAGGTTTCCCAGGTGTTGTGCATGTATAGCACGTAAACAATGTACGTGTCGGTTTTTACAATATATGTGTCGTTGTAAAAACTCATGTTCTTACTGCTTGGCATGTTCAATGGAGGTAACTTAGCCTTCAACATGTATTGAGGTATGTGTAATCAATTTACACAAGAGATAAGTGTCTCACGTAGTCAAGTTACATAAGCATAAATATTCATAAATCAGTTTCATAATTCGGATTTAATTCATTCAGAACATTTGACCCTTTATATTTGTACTCAAATGATGTCCAATCAAGTTGAAATTTCAAACATAAGCTAATTGAAAGGTTTTACAAATTATAGTGATTTTAGTTTAACTTTTGAATTAATTTTTTTCATCAAGTAAAAATTGTCCCAAAATCATTGGGTCGACTTAATCTCGATATTTATACGTCAATAATTCATGATATTTGTGTCTTTAAAATTAGTACATTTTTCTGAGAATTATGGTGATGTCAAATTTTAATTCTGTTACCGAGTTCTAGTGGTGTCCTATCGGAGTGCGCATATTTGTAGACAGTATCGGGGTCACTTTAATAATGTATAATATATCTAAAGTAAAGATAATCAGGTTTCTAGTAAATATTTATGTGTTTTATGAAAATCAAAATTTTTTTAAATTTTTTATATCATATTATTATTTTGGTATTAAATTTTAGGGTGTTACAATTCCTCCCCCTCTAAGAAAAGAGTTTGGTCCTCCAAACTCCATGACTACTTTGGATAGATCACAAGGATTATGTTTCAGCCTTTTAATTTTATTTAGTTTAGATTAGTCTTATCGATCTTGTCATGATTATTATGTCATACGACGTGTACACCCACTATATATCTTGTTGTAATGACATCGTCAGTTGATGGGGATCTTAATATTAATTAGCATTTTTAAATCTTAAGGAGCCATGTTGTGATCATGGGTTCAATTAGATGCAACATCCACTATGTTCTTTATTTCTAGTAGTAGTATATTAAGTATTAAGCAGATCCTTGTAAATATCTCACTATACTTGAGGTCTTCCCCACTAAGAAATAGCCTTAATCCTCGGGGAGTTATATGGATACATATTCCTTGGAAATGGTGATAGAGCTTGACAAGAATGGTGAATATTGAGATTATGATGATAGACAACAAGAATTATACTTATCACATAAAGTTTCTAGTACTTAATTCTATAGTCAGCCTTACAAAATTACATTGGTTGGCAAGACTTACTAAACTTTGACATACTATAACCACTATACTCACGCATCTCACTATACTCCAGTCCTACTGACTTATATGTAAAAGTTACTTCTAATAGCCTCAGTTGATTCTCCTTGTGGCTTAAAGTCTTTCTGAACTCTTGTCATTGTTCTGAGATGGTACAGGACATTTTGAGATCTGATGATTTAGACTTCTGCACCTCAAATATGCTCCTTGTTTCCACCAACAGTTTTCTTTGACATGGCTCAGTTTATGACAACATGCACAAGCTTCCTTAGGTTGTGCCTTAACATTCTCTTGCCTCTTGGCCTTCTTGATCTTTTTGGTCTTCTTGTTCCTCTTTACCATCTTATTGTTAGTTGTTTCTTTATTACTGGAGGGGACTGTTCTCTTCCTTATAGATACTGTAACACTCACTGTTTCTTGAGGTTTGTACTCTAATATTTCCATGCAGTTCAATTTTCCCTTGGTCACTGACTGGAACTATTCGCTCCAAGGACTGAGCAAGGTTGTTTATTGCATATTGAACCTCTCTCTAACGTGTTTCTTCTCCCATCACATTGGGCTGAGTAAACAAATTTAAGTTTGGTTAATCAACATGCAGTTTAAAACTCAGCTTGTCTAACTAATACTATTAGTACAGTTGTTACTGTGTGTATCTAGTTACTTGATACATTGACCTTCATGATTAAATGATGTCTTTTCCTTGTAGGATTTTGAGATATGACAGATGATTTATCAATATCCAACTTTCTTATCTAACTTAACCTCAGGCTTTCTACCCATCCTCAATGATCACTACACGATGTTGAAGACCAATAACTCTAAAGTATTTGGATCCTCAACCGATGATCTGATACCATTCTGTCATGTCCCGACATTTAATATATCTATAATGTCGTAACGTGAGTGAATAAGAAATCAAGAGTAAATTTTGAACTTTTCGAGTAGAAATTGCTCGGGGGCTTCACTAAATAAAAATTAATTAACTTTCATTCTTTAGGCATTACATGATTCTCAATTACAACTCAAAGGCAGATGCCACAAAGGTTGATCTCTCAGTACATAAATCCCGATGTCCTACTTCTAGATCTATAGATTACTTGGGAAAAGGTAGGTATGAGCAATCTTGCCCAGTAAGATTTATCCTCCAAAATTAGGGAATATAAAAGTTTACATGAGTCAAAGATAATTGTGGTACAAGAATGTAATAAGTACTGAGTACAAGAAACAGAGAATGGTACAAATCAGATCGTAGATGAAGTGAACCATGATTATCAACAGTAACAAGGATGAAATAATATGCCAATGAACTGACATATAGTGACCATCAGTGAAATAGCAAAGCATGAGTGTATGAACAATAGTTCAGAAGAAAATAGAGAAAGTGTATGTGTAGAGATGCCCTGTCCACTCCTCAAGCAAGCAATAAACATTCATGTCTCAACATAATTCATGGAAATGCTAACCAATTTAGAATATAGTGGTGTCATGTCAAACATCCCGTGGATCCATACCGCTTTGCACAGATTAAACGAATTCGGGTGCTCCTCCCGGGACTTGATCTGCCCCATTTGCACAGGCATTAGTCCATGAGTCCGAAGACCCAAAAGTACGTCATCCCATTTTCCATTTTTGATAAACATACATACATGGTACTTGGGCACTCATCAGAAGTGAAACAATATCACAGGAAGCAATGTTCTATGAGTTAGTGGTTAAAGATATCCAGAAGGTATAAGAAACAACATTATTTAAGATGTCCAAGAATAATCCAAGGATGGATTTGGTGGATGGTTAAATAACTTATCCTAGTGGTATAGAAGTTTAGAATTCAAGAAAATAGTAAAGACAACTTGTTTGGATAGTTCAAGAGTGTATCTGATGAAGAAATGGGTCTGTTTGTCAATAGAAACTGGTGGTTGTCGACAGCTACTGCTTGGTTGTCAATAGCTTCTGGCTGGTTGTCGACAGCTACTGTTCCATCCATAACTGCATTCATGAATCTGGCCTTTAGTTGTCGACAGCCGACTGGTGGTTGTCGACAGGCACTGGCTAGTTGTTGACAACTACTGGCTGGTTGTCGACAGCTACTGGCTGGTTGTTGACAGGACTGGCTATTTAAGGCTACAAACAAGGGATTCAAGCTCTGATCATACTCTAACATTGGAGACTTGATATTTGGGAAATAAAGAGGGTTTATGAGGATGAAGAGACCTACAAGCATGAAAATAAGCAATTAAAGAGAATCTAAGGGAGGGACTTACTAAAGTAATGTGTTTGACTTGCTGAAGGAGTGTGATGACACACTGATGGGGTGTGTCGACCTGATTCATAGAGTATGTCGACTTGGGTTGATCTGTTGAGGGGATGTGTCGACACACTGAAGGGTGTGTGTCGACACACCCTTCAATCTTTTAGATAAGGATGGTATTCAAAACTGATGTCTAATGAAATCAAAGTTATCAAGGAAAAGAAAAACTCAGGATATAGTTGTTGCAAGAAGGGAAGAATAGAAACATGTACACAAGAAAACGAAGAGGCCATAAAAGTCTTATATTACAAGAGTACAGCCTTAGAACAAGGAATTGATAAGGTTGTTCGAGGTCTAGAAAATACAACCAGATGGAGTCCATGTTTGATTATTCTATCAGAAAAGGATGGAATCCAAAATTGAGTATTATGTTGGAAAAAGATGATGTTTAGAACTAATGGATCCTCATGAAATCGTTGCTTGAAGATTTTAAAACTATGGTCATATTCAAGAAAAGTTAAAGCCCATGGTTATTACGAGATAGATAAGCAAGAATATGCAAAAGTAGTTTCTACCAATCTGGAGCAGTAGTGACTGATATTGTCAAGGAGATTATATCAAAATCATATGATACATGAGTATAGGAGGAAAACATGAGATTTGTTAAGCTTTATTCAAAGTCACTAAAATAGAACATGAGGTTGATTTGGCTTGTTCCAGAAGTTCTTACAGAGTATAAAACAAACAGAAAATAAGGGTCTTTAGGGATGGAGAGGTCTGCAAATAGATAATCAAGGTTTAACAAGAGGCACCTACAGAGCATAGAACAAATAGGAAATAAGGGTTATAAGGATGGAGAGACTTACAAGCATGAAAATAAACAATTAGAGAGGAATCATAGGGAGGAACCTACCTAGCCAAAAGAGAAATGCAAGTCCTCATATATTCCAAGTAAGAGGATACAATAGCAAGAGTAGCAATGACAGTAGTAGCACCAACAGTAGCCGTAGCAGCAGCAGTAACAACAATAATAGCAGTAGTTGCAGCATCAACACGGAGTGATGGACAAGTGAGCAAACACTCCTAAGAGTGAGCAAGGGAGGGTATAAATAGGTTTCCAGGTGTTGTGCATGTATAGCACGTAAACAATGTACGTGTCGGTTTTTACAATATATGTGTCGTTGTAAAAACTCATGTTCTTACTGCTTGGCATGTTCAATGGAGGTAACTTAGCCTTCAACATGTATTGAGGTATGTGTAATCAATTTACACAAGAGATAAGTGTCTCACGTAGTCAAAGTTACGTAAGCATAAATATTCATAAATCAGTTTCATAATTCGGATTTAATTCATTCAGAACATTTGACCCTTTATATTTGTACTCAAATGATGTCCAATCAAGTTGAAATTTCAAACATAAGCTAATTGAAAGGTTTTACAAATTATAGTGATTTTAGTTTAATTTTTGAATTAATTTTTTTCATCAAGTAAAAATTGTCCCAAAAATCATGGGTCGACTTAATCTCGATATTTATACGTCAATAATTCATGATATTTGTGTCTTTAAAATTAGTACATTTTTCTGAGAATTATGGTGATGTCAAATTTTAATTCTGTTACCGAGTTCTAGTGGTGTCCTATCGGAGTGCGCATATTTGTAGACAGTATCGGGGTCACTTTAATAATGTATAAATATATCTAAAGTAAAGATAATCAGGTTTCTAGTAAATATTTATGTGTTTTATGAAAATCAGATTTTTTTTTAAATTTTTTATATCATATTATTATTTTGGTATTAAATTTTAGGGTGTTACAATTCCTCCCCCTCTAAGAAAAGAGTTTGGTCCTCCAAACTCCATGACTACTTTGGATAGATCACAAGGATTATGTTTCAGCCTTTTAATTTTATTTAGTTTAGATTAGTCTTATCGATCTTGTCATGATTATTATGTCATACGACGTGTACACCCACTATATATCTTGTTGTAATGACATCGTCAGTTGATGGGGATCTTAATATTAATTAGCATTTTTAAATCTTAAGGAGCCATGTTGTGATCATAGGTTCAATTAGATGCAACATCCACTATGTTCTTTATTTCTGGTAGTAGTATATTAAGTATTAAGCAGATCCTTGTAAATATCTCACTATACTTGAGGTCTTCCCCACTAAGAAATAGCCTTAATCCTCGGGGAGTTATATGGATACATATTCCTTGGAAATGGTGATAGAGCTTGACAAGAATGGTGAATATTGAGATTATGATGATAGACAACAAGAATTATACTTATCACATAAAGTTTCTAGTACTTAATTCTATAGTCAGCCTTACAAAATTACATTGGTTGGCAAGACTTACTAAACTTTGACATACTATAACACTATACTCACGCATCTCACTATACTCCAGTCCTACTGACTTATATGTAAAAGTTACTTCTAATAGCCTCAGTTGATTCTCCTTGTGGCTTAAAGTCTTTCTGAACTCTTGTCATTGTTCTGAGATGGTACGGGACATTTTGAGATCTGATGATTTAGACTTCTGCACCTCAAACATGCTCCTTGTTTCCACCAACAGTTTTCTTTAACATGGCTCAGTTATGACAACATGCACAAGCTTCCTTAGGTTGTGCCTTAACATTCTCTTGCCTCTTGGCCTTCTTGATCTTTTTGGTCTTCTTGTTCCTCTTTACCATCTTATGTTAGTTGTTTCTTTATTACTGGAGGGGACTGTTCTCTTCCTTATAGATACTGTAACACTCACTGTTTCTTGGAGGTTTGTACTCTAATATTTCCATGCAGTTCCATTTTCCCTTGGTCACTGACTGGAACTATTCGCTCTAAGGACTGAGCAAGGTTGTTTATTGCATATTGAACCTCTCTCCAACGTGTTTCTTCTCCCATCACGTCAGGCTGAGCAAACAAATTTAAGTTTGGTTAATCAACATGCAGTTTAAAACTCAGCTTGTCTAACTAATACTATTAGTACAGTTGTTACTGTGTGTATCTAGTTACTTGATACATTGACCTTCATGATTAAATGATGTCTTTTCCTTGTAGGATTTTGAGATATGACAGATGATTTATCAATATCCAACTTTTCTTATCTAACTTAACCTCAGGCTTTCTACCCATCCTCAATGATCACTACACGATGTTGAAGACCAATAACTCTAAAGTATTTGGATCCTCAACCGATGATCTGATACCATTCTGTCATGTCCCGACATTTAATATATCTATAAATGTCGTAACGTGAGTGAATAAGAAATCAAGAGTAAATTTTGAACTTTTCGAGTAGAAATTGCTCGGGGGCTTCACTAAATAAAAATTAATTAACTTTCATTCTTTAGGCATTACATGATTCTCAAATTACAACTCAAAGGCAGACGCCACAAAGGTTGATCTCTCAGTACATAAATCCCGATGTCCTACCTTCTAGATCTATAGATTACTTGGGAAAAGGTAGGTATGAGCAATCTTGCCCAGTAAGATTATCCTCCAAAATTAGGGAATATAAAAGTTTACATGAGTCAAAGATAATTGTGGTACAAGAATGTAATAAGTACTGAGTACAAGAAACAGAGAATGGTACAAATCAGATCGTAGATGAAGTGAACCATGATTATCAAACAGTAACAAGGATGAAATAATATGCCAATGAACTGACATATAGTGACCATCAGTGAAATAGCAAAGCATGAGTGTATGAACAATAGTTCAGAAGAAAATAGAGAAAGTGTATGTGTAGAGATGCCCTGTCCACTCCTCAAGCAAGCAATAAACATTCATGTCTCAACATAATTCATGGAAATGCTAACCAATTTAGAATATAGTGGTGTCATGTCAAACATCCCGTGGATCCATACGCTTTGCACAGATTAAACGAATTCGGGTGCTCCTCCGGGACTTGATCTGCCCCATTTGCACAGGCATTAGTCCATGAGAGTCCGAAGACCCAAAAGTACGTCATCCCATTTTCCATTTTTGATAAACATACATACATGGTACTTGGGCATCATCAGAAGTGAAACAATATCACAGGAAGCAATGTTCTATGAGTTAGTGGTTAAAGATATCCAGAAGGTATAAGAAACAACATTATTTAAGATGTCCAAGAATAATCCAAGGATGGATTTGGTGGATGGTTAAATAACTTATCCTAGTGGTATAGAAGTTTAGAATTCAAGAAAATAGTAAAGACAACTGTTTGGATAGTTCAAGAGTGTATCTGATGAAGAAATGGGTCTGTTTGTCAATAGAAACTGGTGGTTGTCGACAGCTACTGCTGGTTGTCAATAGCTTCTGGCTGGTTGTCGACAGCTACTGTTCCATCCATAACTGCATTCATGAATCTGGCCTTTAGTTGTCGACAGCCGACTGTGGTTGTCGACAGGCACTGGCTGGTTGTCGACAACTACTGGCTGGTTGTCGACAGCTACTGGCTGGTTGTTGACAGGACTGGCTATTTAAGGCTATAAACAAGGGATTCAAGCTCTGATCATACTCTAACATTGGAGACTTGATATTTGGGAAATAAAGAGGGTTTATGAGGATGAAGAGACCTACAAGCATGAAAATAAGTAATTAAAGAGGAATCTAAGGGAGGGACTTACTAAAGTAATGTGTTTGACTTGCTGAAGGAGTGTGATGACACACTGATGGGGTGTGTCGACTGATTCATAGAGTATGTCGACTTGGGTTGATCTGTTGAGGGGATGTGTCGACACACTGAAGGGTGTGTGTCGACACACCCTTCAATCTTTTAGATAAGGATGGTATTCAAAACTGATGTCTAATGAAATCAAAGTTATCAAGGAAAAGAAAAACTCAGGATTATAGTTGTTGCAAGAAGGGAAGAACAGAAACATGTACATAAGAATAATGAAGAGGCCATCAAAGTCTTATATTACAAGAGTACAACCTTAGAACAAGGAATTTATAAGGTTTGTTCGAGGTCTAGAAAATACAACTAGATGGAGTCCAGGTTTGATTATTCTATCAGAAAAGGATGGAATCCAAAATTGAGTATTCTGTTGGAAAAAGATGATGTTTAGAACTAATGGATCCTCATGAAATCATTGCTTGAAGATTTTAAAACTATGGTCATATTCAAGAAAAGATAAAGCCCATGGTTATTACGAGATAGATTAAGCAAGAATATACAAAAGTAGTTTCTACCAATCTGGAGTAGTAGTGACCAATATTGTCGAGCAAATGACATCAAAATCACATGATACATGAGTATAGGAGGAAAACATGAGATTTGTTAAGCTTTATTCAAAGTCACTAAAATAGAACATGAGGTTGATTTGGCTTGTTCCAGAAGTTCTTATAGAGTATAAAACAAGTAGAAAATAAGGGTCTTTAGGGATGGAGAGGTCTGCAAATAGATAATCAAGGTTTAACAACAGGCACCTACAGAGCATGGAACAAATAGGAAATAAGGGTTTATAAGGATGGAGAGACTTACAACTTACAAGCATGAAAATAAACAATTAGAGAGGAATCGTAGGGAGGAACCTACCTAGCCAAAAGAGAAATGTAAATCCTCCTATATTCCAAGTAAGAGGATACAATAGCAAGAGTAGCAATGACAGTAGTAGCACCAACAGTAGCCGTAGTAGCAGCAGTAACAACAATAATAGCAGCAGTTGCAGCAGCAACACGGAGTGATGGACAAGTGAGCAAACACTCCTAAGAGTGAGCAAGGGAGGGTATAAATAGTTTTCTCAGGTGTTGTGCATGTATAGCACGTAAACAATGTACGTGTCGGTTTTTACAATATATGTGTTGTTGTAAAAACTCATGTTCTTACTGCTTGGCACGTTCAATGGAGGTAACTTAGCCTTCAACATGTATTGAGGTATGTGTAATCAATTTACACAAGAGATAAGTGTCTTATGTAGTCAAAGTTACGTAAGCATAAATATTCATAAATTGGTTTCGTAATTTGGATTTAATTCATTCAGACCATTTGACCCTTTATTTTTGTACTTAAATGATGTCCAATCAAGTTAAAATTTCAAACATAGCTAATTTAAAGGTTTTACAAATTATAGTGATTTAGTTTAATTTTTTGAATTAATTTTTTTCATCAAGTAAAAATTGTCTCAAAAATCATTGGGTCTACTTAATCTCGATATCTGTATGTCAATAATTCATGATATTTGTGTCTTTAAAATTAGTATATTTTTCTGAGAATTATGGTGGTGTCAAATTTTAATTCTGTTACCGAATTCTAGTGACGTCCTGTCAGAGTGCGCACATCTGAAGATAGTATCGGGGTCACTTTAATAATGTATAAATATCTCTAAAGTAAATATAATCAAGTTTCTAGTAAATATTTATGTGTTTTATGAAAATCAGAATTTTATAATTTTTTTTATATCATATTATTATTTTGGTATTAAATTTTAGTGTGTTACAGTTCTTTTGATGTATGTACTTCTTATGTACTAGATGATTTTCTTGTATTTGTGGTTTGACGTGTATTTTGATGTGCTTGTAGTTTGAACATGTTATATAGAATCATGTGTTGAATAGGTTGGATGTGTTAGTTGTGGTTTGCCATATTCTTCGTTGTCCTGGGATGAGCAACTTCTTTCGTTCTCTATTTTCTCGAAACTTCATGTTCTTGTGAGGATTTATGCATTTGGATACTTCCTTCAGCACTGCTCTCATCTAAGACAAAACAAAGGGAGATGTCTTTGTTATTGTCCAGGGTAGAGGATTATAAGAACTGGTCTTTGGCCTACTTCCCATGTGCATTAGAAAGCAACTCTCATTGAGACATACACCTTTGAGATCCTTGCCTAGGCTCATGGTTCTGGAAGAAAGCATTGAGTCAATAACAACTTCTTCTTTCACTTCTCTTTCATCCTTTGGCACTCTGGCTTTCCACTGCAAAATGCACAAAGGTAGAAACAAGCTTCAAAAGGTCCAAAGTGAAGCACGACCGAACGACCTCGTATAGGGCCACCAAAGTAGGGTCCTTTAGCCGCTATATTCCTTAGGAGTCTGCATAGCCAATGCCAACTTTAGAGTTGGAGTTGACAAGGCTGACACTAGTGTGGGCCTTGTCAAATCGCTAGAGTCAAATTTGCCAACGCCAACTATTAAGCTCGATCGCCAACACCAATTCTTTGGTCACCAGTTTGTCGACGTGGCAAGTTTGGTGACTAGTTTGGAAATCAGTTTTTGATAATTATTTTAATAATAAAATAATAAAAATATGAATCTTTTAATAAAAAACCCTATTCTATTCCATTTGTCATCTATAGTTATGAAAATATTTATTACAGGCTATATGAATAAGTAGCAACCACCCAACTTTCTCTCTTAGGACATGTTATGATCACTAATGTACTCTTTTAAATTCTTTACAAATCTCTATTATAAAATTATCTTTAAGTGTAGCACCCCAAAAAATTTTAATAATTTAAAATAAAAATAAATTAAAATCCAATAGTTAAAATATTAAACTAGATAAATACATACGCCCTATCATCACATCTATTAAAAGTATTCTAAAAATTAAATAAAAATCATAGTTATACTTCAAACAATGTTTCGTGATATTTTAGCCAAGAAAAATCTGTTGGGCCGAGTTTAAGATAATTGTGACTCATTGCCATAAATAGGAAATAAGTCAAAAACACACTATAACGTGTATGAAAATGGATCAAAAATTTTAAAAAAATTTATGTGTACACTCTAACCAATGAGTACTAACTACCCACTAAGGCATTTGGGCCAAGAAAAATTTATTGGACCAAAAATAAAATCAAATGGAAATATTAACCTAAAATTCATAAGATTAAAATGGACATAAATTGATGGGTTAAATAAGGTTAATTACACTATTAGTGGGCTCTTAAATTGGCCCAAATTCGTGTCCCACCATGAGGGAAGGTTTCATAATGATCTTCCAACCCTAACATGGATGAGAATCCTCAAAATAAGGGAAGGATGGACACAAACTCAGAACCCCCAAGTCATAGTCACCATAGGACTCGTAAGCAACCCTAGATCTATAAATATCCACCTTAAATATTGTGGGGTCGAGTTGGCATCTTGTTGGAGCCGTATTGTAACGTCGCGCATTTTTCGGATCCTTGTGGATCGTGTGTTTAACGCTTGTGGTGGCCAATGTGGCTTGTGCGTCGTGTGTGTGTGTGTTTCTGGGGCTTACTGGGCCGACAGTTTGGGCCTGCAGTACCCTAGATTGCTCAACCTGTTGTCGCGACAGGAAGGTGGGTCGCGTTCTTAATGCGACAGAGGTGGTCGTCGCGTTCATGTAGCCGCCTTGGTGCGCTGAGCGTCTGCATGTGTGACACGTGTAGCGCTCAGGGCAACTGGCATCGAGAAGGCGACGCTCAGGTCCGTCACGACCTGGTCACGACGCCGCGATCCGTCGCGTTTCGAACCGCAGCAGGTTTTTAAGTAACCCCAGCCAAGTAGAACGTTGAGGGTTTCTGCTCGGCCAGGGAGAGGTGCTGTGGCGATTTCAGCTGGGATTTGGCGTCTTCGGCGTGTCCTCGCTGCAGGGAATCCGAGAGAAGCAGGGGAAACGCTGGGAGATCGCTGTGTAGCGTGTTCTTCGCGAAGGTAGGTGAATTCTTCCTATTTTCAGGGTGTAAATCGCATAAGGGTTGGGTTCCAACCAGTTTAATGCATTTATAACATTAGATACCATGCTTAGGTCTTCACAAAAGCATGAAAACAAAGGATTAAGGGTGGTTTGTATTGTGGAAATGGGCTGTCATGGAGAGAGCTCGGATTAGGGTTCCTGCCTGCTAAGGCGACGGTTCCCTACGTCACGTTCTGAATGCGACACAGCGATGTGTCGCGTTAAGGATCGAAAGGCGACAGGTAAGTTGGTCGCGTTCTAGATATGAAGGTGACATGTCGTGGCGACGCCTTCTGAAGGCGACCCCAAGGGCTGTCACGACTTGGCCCGAGAGGCCCTGTGTGTGCATGGTTTACGCATGCAACTATCCGATTATCGTTATCGATGTGCTTAGTGATAGTGAGCAGTGCATTGGCACTTGTGGCGCTCTGAGAAGCGCATGAT
Source organism: Colocasia esculenta (assembly GCA_014218235.1). Taxonomy (NCBI): domain Eukaryota; kingdom Viridiplantae; phylum Streptophyta; class Magnoliopsida; order Alismatales; family Araceae; genus Colocasia; species Colocasia esculenta. The sequence continues at coordinate 189,039,628 of CM024754.1, read as the reverse complement.
TTACGAGGCTAACTCACAGGTTACGTAGCTAGCCAGTAGTTTGCATGTGGACATAGCGATCACACGAGGCAGGCAGTGTTCACGTGTTTTGGACCGTCACGTGGTTTGTGCGGTGCGCACGTGGTTTCTGTGTCCGTGTCAGGTAGTAGACGCCTTCCGTGGTTACCTCTCCAGTTGGGTGCCCCAGGTTCTCTGTGAGCCAGGCTGTTAGCTCGGGGCTTTGTCCCGGTACTTGTGCTGTACCGTCGAGGTCTGTGTCATCTGACCTGGACACCCTCACTCCTTAGTTTGAGTTGTACGTCCGGCTGAAGGAAAGACGACAGTGACTCTTGAGTTTGTTTTTAGTCACTTGTAGTGCGCTCTTAGTTGGGGGTACGAACACCAGTTGTCGACACTGGTCTCCGACTAGTCCTTTTCCAGTGCCTCACTCTAGCGAGCCCAGGCCAGGGTCTCTAGAGGTGCCAGGCATGGGCCTGTGACCGTGTGGTCCGTAGGTGGTGGTGTTTAGTTGGTCTCCACAGTTGCTTGTCTTTTTCACGTGGAGCGGCAGCTGGACCTTTCGTCCATGGCTGCGAGACTGAGAGGTAGACCTGTGTTAGTTTGTCCGAGTCTGTTGCTGGTGTCGCGAACCAGTCTACGTGGCTCGAGTGTGGCAGTCTCTACTGTAGCTCGTACACGTTTTGGGAGTTTTGTCGTTTATTTATTACAGTTGTTTTACGCAGTCGGCTAGTGGTGAGTTTGTTTACAGCCTTAATATCCTATTTAGTTGGCTATAAATTTCTAGCATAGTTTACTGCTTTCAGCACTTGTGTTTGGTTTGCTCGGTGTTGGGGGAGTTCCCTACTGAGCCAGTGACTAACGAGGCTCACCCCTACTCCCCACAGGCGAGGGCAAGGAGGAGGTTTCTCTACCGCCGTCCAGTTCGGAGCCGCGACATAGCGGTGTTGGCCCAGCGCCTCCAGCAGTGTAGCTTTTCTTTCTTCAGTTGTACCTGTTGTACCTCGGGGTATACCCTAGGCTTGTGTACTTTCCTTCATTTCTTTTAAAATTGGCTATGTAAATCCTTGTATATTATAAATGCAATGGTGTGTTCCTTTGTATTTTCACGGACTAGTGTGTGGTATCCCTTGCGAGGCTTCGGCTCGTTTGCGAGAGACGGACTCGGGTCAAGTACATTACTAGTTTAACAGGCTTGGACGAGATGTTCCGTCACAGTTGGTATCAGAGCAAGGTCTGTGTAAATATAAAAGAATTAAGAAGTTACATAGCCATATCTTCTTCTAGATACACTGCTGGTAGCTGGCCTTGGTTTTGTAATGACTCGCTGTTTTGCTTATGGTTGGCTTGTTGTGTGTGTAGGCAGCTGTAATGGCCGATAGAAGAGACTGGGGTGGTGGAGGAGATGACCCTGAGGAGTCGACTCAGCGGATGATAGAAAGTATTTGGGAGAGCCTCACTGAAATTCGGATGAGGATGGATCAGCAGGCACCGGTACCACCAGTGACTGGAGAGGCAGTACCTGTGGCCCCAGTTCCACCACCGCCAGGGGTGGAGGTACCTTTTGTGGCACCAGTACCACCATCACCACCCGTGATTGTGGCAGAAGAGCCAGTGGTGCAAATTGAAAGATTTTTGAGATTGCAGCCGCCTACATACTTTGGTGGGCCGAATCCAGATACAGCTGAGCACTGGATTCATGAGATTGAGAGAGTCTTTATGACCATGAGGTGTCCGGCAGCGGACATAGTGGTGTTGGATACTTTCCAGCTGAGGGGATTTGCGTAAGAATGGTGGCGTCTGAAGATGCAGACCACCTTTGCAGGCAGAATAGAGGGTGGTATTACCTGGTCTGAATTTCTTGAGGCATTTAATGATACATTCTTTCCTCTTCAAGTGCAGCAGGCAAAAAGGGAGCAGTTTAGGACCTTGCAGCAAGGTGGGACTTCGGTTCTGGAATATCAGATGTGGTTCATGGCGTTGAGCAGATATGCACCCTATGTTGTCACGGATAATGCTATGATGGTTGAATACTTTATCCGTGGTTTGAGGCCTGAATTGCAGACTGCAGTAATACCATTAATGTGTAGAACAGTTGAAGAAGCAGCTCAGAGAGCAGCTACTCTTGAGAGAGCAGTTCGGACTCGTCAGGTAGGCGAGTCAGGTTCGGGTAGTTTCCGGCTACCCCAGCAGTCAGCAGGTGTGAGTAAGGGCAAAGCATCAGCAGGACCTTCGTCATCTGGTTTTAGTAAGTGGGGTCAAAAATTAAAGCAGGCATTTAAAGGTAGAGGAAGAGGATGGGGAGGTCGTCAGTAAATTCAGCAGGGTCGTGGTAAGCCGGAGGTGGAGGAGTCGTAGCAGAGTACTGCCAGGCAGCCTATCCTTCCACCAGGCTATAGGTGTTATAACTGCAATCAGCCAGGGCATTTGATCCGTAATTGTCCCTATCCGAGGGAATATGGGTATGGTAGAGGTGTTCAGCAGCCGCAGCAGTCTCAGCAGCCACCGCAGGTCGTGGCAGAGGAGCACTACCGGAGAGAGGTAGGGGCCGGGTTATGGCTATCACCCGTGCCCAGGCGGAGGCATCGAATATGATAGAAGGTACTATCCCTATTTATGAATATTCAGCAAAAGTTTTATTTGATTCAGGTGCCTCGCATTCATTTATTTCTGAAGAGTTTTTGGATAGTATGGCTCACCCTCTTGAAGAGAAATCATGTGAATTAGTAGTGGAGGTTCCCTCTAGGTGAGTTTATGCTCACCTCGTGTTATATAGATGAGGCTCCAGTTGTGTTTGAAGGGAACCAAATGCCAGGTCGATTATATGCTTTGTAGTTGACTGATTATGATATTATTTTGGGTATGGACTGGCTTGAGGCCTATGGAGCTATGCTAGATTGCAGGAAGAAAAGGATCAGGTTTTGTCACCCCAATGGCTCTGTATTTGAATATCAAGGTATGCCTTTCTGTGCTTCTAAGTTTATAATTTCTGCAATTAGAGCTAGAAGGTTGATTAATGCAGGGTGTGTGGCTTACTTAGCTTCAGTAAGTTTGGTAGAAACTAGTAAGTCAGTTGAGGCAGTTCCCGTGATTAGGGAATTTGCAGATGTGTTTCCAGATGAGTTACCTGGTTTAGCCCCACACAGAGAGGTGGATTTTACTGTTGAGTTGTTGTCGGGTACCATGCTGATTTCTAAAGCACCCTATCAGATGGCACCAGTAGAGCTCAAAGAGTTGAAGAAGCAATTGGAAGAATTGCTAGAAAAAGGGTTTATTAGGCCGAGTCATTCCCCGTGGGGAGCCCCAGTGTTATTTGTGAAAAAGAAGGATGGAAGCTTTAAAATGTGTATTGATTATAGAAAGTTGAATGATGTGACCATTAAAAATAAGTACCCATTGCCAAGAATAGATGATTTGTTTGATCAATTGCAGTTAGCAAATGTGTTTTCTAAAATTGACTTGAGGTCAGGGTACCATCAATTGAGAATCAGAGAAGAGGATATAGATAAAACAACTTTCAGGACTAGATATGGTCATTATGAGTTTGTGGTTATGTCGTTTGGGCTAACCAATGCTCCTGCAGCTTTCATGGATCTGATGAATAGAATTTTTCATCCGTATTTGACCAATTCATTGTGGTCTTTATAGATGATATTCTGATTTATTCAGCCTCTGAAGAGGAGCATGCTGCTCATTTGAGGTTTACTCTTCAGTTATTAAGAGATAATCAGTTGTTTGCTAAATTTAGTAAATGTGAGTTCTGGTTGAAGGAAATTCAATTTTTGGGTCATGTCATTTCAGCAGACGGAGTGGCAGTCGATCCAAGTAAGGTAGAAGTTGTAATGAAGTGGGAAGTGCCTAAGACAATTACAGAGATTAGAAGTTTCTTGGGGCTGGCAGGTTATTATAGGCGCTTCATACAAGATTTTTCTAAGATTGCGGCACCTATGACTAGACTGATTAGGAAGGGTGTGCCATTTGTGTGGTCCGGGAGTGTCAGAGAAGTTTTATGGAATTAAAGAAAAGGCTTACTACAGCACCGATATTGACACTACCGACAGGAAGTGGTGGATTTGTTGTGTATACAGATGCATCTAGAAGAGGGCTGGGCGCAGTGTTAATGCAGCATGGCAAAGTGATAGCCTATGCGTCCAGGCAATTGAAGCCAGCAGAAGAAAATTATCCCACCCATGATTTAGAATTGGCAGCAGTTGTGTTTGCTTTGAAAATATGGAGGCATTATTTGTATGGCGAAAGATTTGAAATTTTTACAGATCATAAAAGTTTAAAATATATCTTTTCTCAGAAAGATTTAAATCTTCGCCAGCGTAGATGGGTGGAATATTTAAAGGATTATGATTTTAGTTTGGCTTATCATCTGGGTAAGGCCAATGTTGTTGCAGATGCCTTAAGCAGGAAGGCTTATACAAGTCATATGATGATTAAAGAATGGAAGTTGTATGAGGAAATAGCAGAGAATTCCTTGTACGTGCCAAGTAGTCAACGACGAGCAATACTAGCCAGTAGTACTGTAGAACCATCTTTGTATTGGCAGATTGTTGAAGCTCAGAAAGCGGATGCAAATTTAGCCGAAATTGTGAAAATGGAAGGGGTTACCCTTGATGATAATTGTGTGGTCAGGCTCAGAGGCAGGTTATTTGTACCAGTAGAAAGGGAAGTGAAGCAGAGAGTGTTAGAAGAGGCTCATAAATCCCGGTACACTTTCATCCAGGCAATACCAAGATGTATCAAGATCTGAGGAAGCATTTCTGGTGGCCTCATATGAAAAAGGAAATAGCTGAACTTGTTTCAAGATGTGCTGTGTGTCAGCAAATTAAGGCAGAGCATCAGAAGCCTGGAGGTCTATTGCAACCGTTACCCATTCCGCAGTGGAAGTGGGAAGATATTGCTATGGACTTTGTGGCAGGCTTACCAAGAACAACATCAGGTCATAATGGAATATGGGTGTTTGTGGATAGATTGACTAAAGTGTGCAGATTAGTGCCAGTGAGTATGTCGTGGCCAGTGGATAAATTAGCAAAAGTGTATGCTGATAGAATTATTCCACTTCATGGTGTTCCGAAGTCAATTGTATTTGATAGAGATCCCAGGTTTACTTCAGGTTTTTGGAGAAGCCTGCAGAGAGTTGTAGGCACTGAGTTGAGGTATAGCTTAGCTTACCACCCGCAGACAGATGGTCAAACAGAAAAGACTATCTAGACAATTGAAGATATGTTACGAGCTTGTTGTTTAGTTTGGGGTAGTAGCTGGGAGCATCATTTGGGTATGGTGGAATTTGCTTATAATAATAGTTATCATATCAGCCTTAGGATTGCACCGTATGAAGCTTTATATGGAAGACCATGTAGAACACCTTTAAATTGGCATGAAGTGGGAGAGAGGCAGTTAGTGGGCCCTGAGTTAGTTCAGAAAACTACAGAGTTTGTAAAGTTTATTAAGGAAAAATTGCAAACAGCTCAAAGTAGGCAGAAAAGTTATGTTGATAATCGAAGAAGGCCACTTCAATTTGAAGTTGGAGATTATGTTTTTCTGAAAATTTCTCCTAGTAAAGGCATTGTGAGATTCAGTAAGAAGGGAAAACTGAGTCCGAGATATGTAGGTCCTTTCCAGGTGTTGGAAACAATTGGGGAGACAGTGTATAGATTGGATTTGCCAGCAGATTTTGCAGATGTTCATGATATCTTTCATGTCTCCATGTTAAAAAAGTGTATTGAAGACCCAGCGCAAATAATCAGTTATCAAGGAAGTGATTTGAGACCAGACATGTCTATGCCTGAATATCCGGTATAATTATTGATCGCAAGACGAAAAGGTTGCAGAATAAAGAAATTGAGTTAGTTAAAGTTAGATGGGAGAATAGGCTGGGTGGTGAGGATACCTGGGAGTTAACCGATGAAATGGCTAAAGGATATCCTTACTTGTTTAACTAGTGTTTTAAATCTTTTTAGATGATAGTATTTGTAAATGTGTGTGTGTGTAATGTATGTGAAATTATGTTATGAATTTCGAGGACGAAATTTCTTTTTAGATGATAGTAATGTAACGTCGCGCATTTTTCGGATCCTTGTGGATCGTGTGTTTAACGCTTGTGGTGGCCAATGTGGCTTGTGCGTCGTGTGTGTGTTTGTTTCTGGGGCTTACTGGGCCGATAGTTTGGGCCTGCAGTACCCTAGATTGCTCAGCCTGTTGTCGCGACAGGAAGGTGGGTCGCGTTCTTAACACGACAGAGGTGGTCGTCGCGTTCATGAAGCTGCCTTGGTGCGCTGAGCATCTGCATGTGCACCACGTGTAGCGCTCAGGGCAACGGGCATCGAGAAGGCGACGCTCAGGTCCGTCGCGACCTGGTCGCGACGCCGCGATCCGTCGCGTTTCGAACCGCAGGAGGTTTTTAAGTAACCCCGGCCAAGCAGAACGTTGAGGGTTTCTGCTCAACCAGGGGGAGGTGCTGTGGCGATTTTAGCTGGGATTTGGCGTCTTCAGCGTGTCCTCGCTGCAGGGAATCCGGGAGAAGCAGGGGAAATGCCGGAGATCGCTGTGTAGCGTGTTCTTCGCGAAGGTAGGTGAACTCTTCCTGTTTTTAGGGTGTAAATCACATAAGGGTTGGGTTCCAACCAGTTTAATGCATTTATAACATTAGATACCATGCTTAGGTCTTCACAAAAGCATGAAAACAAAGGATTAAGGGTGGTTTGTATTGTGAAAATGGGCTGTCATGAAGAGAGCTCAGATTAGGGTTCCTGCCTGATAAGGCGACGGTTCCCTACGTCACGTTCTGAATGCGACACAGCGATGTGTCGCGTTAAGGATCGAAAGGCGATAGGTAAGTTGGTCGCGTTCTGGATATGAAGGCGACATGTCGTGGCGACGCCTTCTGAAGGCGACCCCAAGGGCTGTCGCGACTTGGCCCGAGAGGCCCTGTGTGTGCATGGTTTACGCATGCAACTATCCGATTATCGTTATCGATGTGCTTAGTGATAGTGAGCAGTGCATTGGCACTTGTGGCGCTCTGGGAAGCGCGTGATTTACGAGGCTAACTCACAGGTTACGTAGCTAGCCAGTAGTTTGCCTGTGGACATAGCATTCACACGAGGCAGGCGGTGTTCACGTGTTGTGGACCGTCATGTGGTTTGTGCGGTGCGCACGTGGTTTCTGTGTACGTGTCAGGTAGTAGACGCCTTCCGTGCTTACCTCTCCAGTTGGGTGCCCCAGGTTCTCTGTGAGCCAAGCTGTTAGCTCGGGGCTTTGTCCCGGTACTTGTGTTGTACCGTCGAGGTCTGTGTCGTCTGACCTGGACACCCTCACTCCTTAGTTTGAGTTGTACGTCCGGCTGAGGGAAAGACGACAGTGGGACAGTGACTCTTGAGTTTGTTTTTAGTCACTTGTAGCGCGCTCTTAGTTGGGGGTACGGACACCAGTTGTCGACACTGGTCCCCGACTAGTCCTTTTCTAGTGCCTCACTCTAGCGAGCCCAGGCCAGGGTCTCTAGAGGTGCCAAGCATGGGCCTGTGACCGTGTGGTCCGCAGGTGGTGGTGTTTAGTTGGTCTCCACAGTTGCTTGTCTTTTTCACGTGGAGCGGCAGCTGGACCTTTCGTCCGTGGCTGCGAGACTGAGAGGTAGACCTGTGTTAGTTTGTCTGAGTCTGTTGCTGGTGTCGCGAACCAGTCTACGTGGCTCGAGTATGGTAGTCTCTACTGTAGCTCGTACACGTGTTGGGAGTTTTGTCGTTTATTTATTACAGTTGTTTTACGCAGTCGGCTAGTGGTGAGTTTGTTTACAGCCTTAATATCCTATTTAGTTGGCTATAAATTGCTAGCATAGTTTACTGCTTTCGGCACTTGTGTTTGGTTTGCTCGGTGTTGGGGGAGTTCCCTACTGAGCCAGTGACTAGCGAGGCTCACCCCTACTCCCCACAGGCGAGGGCGAGGAGGAGGTTTCTCTACCGTTGTCCAGTTCGGAGCTGCGACGTAGCTGTGTTGGCCCTGCGCCTCCAGCAGTGTAGCTTTTCTTTCTTCAGTTGTACCTGTTGTACCTCGGGGTATACCCCAGGCTTGTGTACTTTCCTTTATTTCTTTTAAATTTGGCTATGTAAAACCTTGTATATTATAAATGCAATGGTGTGTTCCTTTGTGTTTTCACGGACTAGTGTGTGGTATCCCTTGCGAGGCTTCGGCTCGTTCGTGGGAGACGGACTCGGGTCAAGTACGTTACTGGTTTAACGGACTTGGATGAGGTGTTCCGTCACACGTGTGGAGGCAAGTAAGCGCACCAGAGGAGGAGAAGATCGTCCCAAATCTCTAGCTTCTTCGCCAACTCAAGTGGTTCTGCAACATGTGCAAACCCCTCTCTTAGGAGCCATCAAAGGTAGGTAATCTCGGATACAAACTAAACAAATTATATATCATTTGAAATTTCTTCGAGTTTGCTTTTATGTGCACCTATTTTTCCCACTTTTTATAGAGTGTGTTACTATATCAAGTGTTTTGTGTTCGTCACATGTTTCTAAGGCTTTTCGTGTTCATCTCTTAAATTACACATCCCTAGGTCATTTTGATAAATACAAGCTATAGAGTTTGTTGGCCCACGGATATGGCAACAAGCTTTCTAGAGGGGGGTGAATAGAAAAGCTATAGAAATTCTGAAACTAAAACACAGAAATCACAACTTAAAAGCTTTGGTTAGTGAATGTGATAGTGTGTGATAGAGAGTAGCAATGCGGAAGTAAATATAAACAATCACACAAATGAACACATGGAATTTTATCCTGGTTCGGTATTTCACAGAAGGAAGACCTACATTCAGTCCCCAAGTAAAATCTTGGGATTTCACTAACTGAGGTACAATCCCCCCAAGGATATACAAACCCCTAGCTCCCTGCTGGTCCTCTTCCTTTCCGAGTAAGAAGGATACTCACTTCTATTACAGGTTAAGAAGCCAACCTCCTGGAATAAACCTCAGTGTGGTTCTGCTAGACTTAAACCCCCAGCTAGGTTCTACACTGAGTATAGTCCCTCAGCTGGACAGAAACCGCCAGTACCCCACTGGCCTTCTCTTCTCACAGGAAGAGGCTCACTGTATACAGTCCTACAGTTGGACAAAAACCTTTCTTAGAAAAGAAAGAATAGACCGAGAGCTATTACAAGATGAACACTACGAACTCTAGCTCTCAGCCACAAACTCTCCCCCAGATTTACAATGATGCATAGAGAGAGTGAAGAGAGGAAAGAAGCTTGAAGGCTTTAGATGGATGCGTGCACACTTCTTCTTGGGCTCGAGGTCTTTCTCTCTTGCTTTGAGTGTGTATGGAGTTGAGGCTTCTCACTAGATGTACACTTCTTTGAATGATCTTCATGAAAGCTCTCTCTTGGTTTTTCAGCCTTGCTTCATCTTTTTATAGAGCAGCTTCGAACAGATCCATTGAAGAGATCCGTTGGAACTCTTCTAGCCGTTGCTCATCTTCTTCTTCATCTATTCTTCTTCTTCTTCTGTCTAACAGACACTTGGTGTAGAGAGAGGTCTTATCTATAGGTACAGAAGATAGAGTCAGACTAAAAACGTCTTCTGTCAGAAGCCCATACCTTTGCCTTATTTCCTTATTTTTGCTGACAATATCTCACCTACCTTGAAGAATAGTCAACAAAAAGATCTACAGTCAGACAACGAAATAATAATATAACATGTTGAAGTACATATGAATTTTCAGTTGCCGCCACAAACATTTTGAAATATTTGAAATATAGGGGCAAACAAAGTTTAAGTATAGAAACTTCGACTGTAAAGAAGTTGGAGTATGTATCACACTTCAACTTTCCAGAAGTTGGAGTTGGTCAACTTCAACTCTTCAGAAGTCGGAGTTGAACTAGGAGTCGGAGTTGAACCAGGAGTCAAAGTTTAACCAGAAGTCGGAGTTTAACTAGAAGTCAGAGTTTGGTCAACTTCAACTTTCTAAGAGTTGGAGTTTAACCACTTCGACTTTCTGGAAGTCGGAGTCAATATGATATCAGTATACTAGTTGTGGACTTAGAAAAAAATCTGAGCAGTCAGAAAATGCGCCATTCAAACATAGTGTTTATAACATATGTTTTTTTGTGATATTACTATAGTGCATTTGAGGATTATTTATGCAGATAGTTATGCACTCATTGAATGTTCAAACTTATACATGAAATGTATGAGTTTTTAGATTTATATCAGAACATGATATGACATAAACATAAGATTTATTTAGTCATGAATTTTAGTTATCACCAAAACATGAGATAAACAAAAGAATGATTCAACAGAGTTCTTATACTTCACGTTTCCAACAACTTTCATATTGAAGTTTTCATCTAAAAACCCCTAGGAATCCATGTTATAAGTCAAAACATGTTCATATGTTGCTTTCGTGTGTTTTCGGCTTGATATCCTAAATCGTATCCAGTCTAGTGGATGCAAATATGAGAGACCATATTGCATCCTTCCTATAGGATGCGACTTCACTTGAAACATGTCACTCTAGGTTGATGCGATTCAGACCATACCTGACCTAACCCAGTCCTGGTATGCATCAAACTATGTGGCATATTGATTTCTGTGTCATAGGTAATAAGCATACAGTGCCCCTGACGTAGTTTAACCCTTTTTCCCACCCCTCGGTCTTCGTGCATGGGTTTGAACATAGAGTCCAAGGAACTGATATGAACACGTCATATGTACTCGACACGATTTCATTAAGAATGCGTCACGTACCCCTAACACGATTTAAACACATCTCTCTGTCCTGACGCGATTTAACCGTAGCCTATTTTTGTTCCAGAAGTCTTATTTTCGCTATTTTAACATTTGTAAAAGGCGACATCTGGTCATGATACGATTTAAAAGTCTTCCAAAGACCGTCTTTTGTCTTTCCAGTCACACTAAGTGTATTGTTACAGTCAGTCTAAGTATGTTCAGTGCGTTAAAAGATTCTCAAAATTTTTACCAACTTGAAAATTATTCTAATTGCTCTTAATTGTCTTGTTTGGTCTCTCTATCATATGATCGTTGAATTCCATCTTCATGATTTAGCTTGTTACATAAATGCAATCTCATGTCTTTAATATGTACAAACTCATGTTGCTATCATCTTGCTTGCTACTTTATCCCATGCTATTGTGCTATTGTTTCCACTATGTTTTAATGCGATGTTTATCACCTACATCGTGAGACATGTCCTTTCACTTACACATATGCACGATAGACAACCCCTTCTTGGTGGATTGGAATCTCTCTATTGGATATTTTCGTTATAACAGACTAGGGACTTTTATGGCAAGACCTCCGTAAGTCTCCGTACTCTATGGATTCCCTCGTGGAGACTGAGCTGGTTGTACCATTGAAGTTCTCAGAAAATAGCATACACTTCATTTCTCATTTACTTTCTCGTAGATTGTAATTTTTATACACATGAAACCAAACCACTAATGTAAAGATTGAACTAAGAGGAAACTAAGCCGTTAAGCTACCGAATTTCTCTCTTAACACACTACCCTCTTGGAATCATGTTCAATAGACTCGCTATTCTTGAAATTATCATAGATGACATGATAATGTACTATTGACTTCTTGACATTCTTGTAAATTGGTCATGCTTATTGTGTTTATCTACATTTAAATTACTTGAGATGCATGATTGGGCACGCCAAGTGTCCAAGGGCTTCAGTCTAGCCCCCTCAATAGAGAGTCAGAAATGTACTGTTAACTATGAGGTATAATAATTATTGATGTTGCATCATGCTGGGAGTACTTGCATGTGTGAATGCTAAATATATAACCATATTACACATATTCATGGTGTGCATTCCAAAGTGGCATATATCCTTAATGTGCATTAGGACTCGTGACTGATTATTGTTACATGTTAAAAATTCTTGCTCGTCTCGTGCTTGCTTGTTTGCATGATATAGCCATCTTGCATTCTTGTAAACTATTGCTCTCTTGATCGTTCATGCTCTCACATCATGCCTTTATCTCAATATCCGTGTACCTTGCTCACATGATCGTACTGTTGTTACTATGGCTCTCTTGCTAGTTATGTTTTATTAGATTTATGCATGTTAGTATATCTTGTTTTACTCGTGTCTGCCTAGTTCTTAAAATTCTGATCACTTATATCTACCAAGAGATGTAAATCTTACTGGGCGAGTGCACTCATTACCTACTTTCTTAACATTTTAGGTAACACTAATATTGAAGAGAATCAGGCTAGCGATGGGAATACAATTGAGTGAAGAGCGTGGTTAGACCCTAGAGGAACTATTATTTTATTTTGAGAGCTAGATTGATGTAGGTGGTAAAGAGTGAGAAAAATATGTTAATTTTTCCTTATTGTGTCTTAGTCCCGTAGTTTAAATATTGGATTTGAACATGTACTAATTTCAATTATTAAAATGAAATGAAGAGTTTGTGGTGTGAATATCTAAATTATTGGTGTTATATATGATTGATAACTTGAGGTTTATTTGCTGATTACTCACGTCTCAACAACTATTCTTCTGCTGCCATGTTTGGGACGTGACATTACGTGATCTACATATACATCCTTGACGTCATTAAGAATAAGTTTGAATATCATTAGACTGTATGTTCTGTCATTAGAAGTAATATCGAGAAAAAGTTAAAAGGCATAGAGATCACAAAATCAAGAGTTTTAAGGGGATATTGCCGATTTTCTTTCTAGACAATGATTTGAAGATGGGTGACTAGAATGTAGGTAGAGAAGGGTAAATATTAATGTTTAGCCGCAGAGAGGGCGGATGGGCCCCGCACCTCACCCGGGCCCCTATAAGCTGGACTCAAGCAGAGAATCTTTTAACACCATTGAACTACTCACCTACTCTTTGTATACGGTGGACTCATAGACTCATAGTAGAGACAAAATCTATTATTCCGTCCCCTCGAAAAGGAAAAGGAAAAAGCTTGATTCCTACTTCTATGACAAATATGGAAAAGTAGATAGAGAGGTGCCATTTAGAGATGGAATGGCATTTGTGTGTGGTTCTCACGACTCACTCGCTCCAAGTTGAACATTACACGTCATGTGCTGCTGGCAAACCCAAGATTATTTGATTCAAATTAGGCTCGATTTTATAATAGTTTACCATATTTCTCTTTAAATCAACGTCATGTCTGACAGCAGCTTATTTTCCTAGCAAAATACATATATCATCTGTATGCTATCTTTTTGTATTTTAATAAGCAACTATCTTACATAGGCAATTGTAAAAATCTCATTCACACGTGCACGTTGATATGCATGTTGATACAGTTCACATATGCGTATCTTTGATCCCCAGAAAACATTTTGAAACGACTTGCTAAATACGTAAGAGTCACAGTGGAACTCCATTTGAGAGTATAAATTCATATAGTCTGTTGTTTTTTGTTTTTCAGAAGAAGAAGAGAAACTTACCTTTCTGCTTTCTCCTAAGTCAGAACACCACACAATGGAACTAATATTCCCAAAGTCGACCACAAAGACTCTATGTCAACCCAATTCCCATGTTAACAACATACAAATTTCCGATGCCAAGATTTTTCCCAAGAGCAGGACTTATTGGGGAATTGCTATAATCACGAGGAACTCCGCAATTGTTGACCAATTTGTATTGCTTGGGGCTTTCAGCTTATTAAATAACCTAATTTCTGAAAGTAATCAATATACATATAATCTTTCCGGCCAAGCTTCATTTTAATTGGATTCCTATGTGGAAAGCTGTTCAGGTGACAAATGGGTTTTTTCATTTAAGTAGCTCATTTAAAACTCGAAGTGCCTAACATAGCTACATCGGGCTGGGCTCATTTTGGCGAAATCCAATGGGTTTTTGGACTTCCTAACAAGATTCTACATAATAAAATAAGCTAAAAGTGACAGATTTAGTAATTCTGATTCATAAGGGCTGGTACTAGTGGGTTTGGTAATAACCTAATGGCCAAGGCCACAAACAAACACCCCACCCAACCCGAGGTTCCCCTTCCTCTCCGCCCCACCTGGTGCCCAACCCACCTACAGGCGGGGGTGGAGACTCCCTGATTTGGTAGCTCGGATTGGCTAATCGCCCTAATCCCGAGATAAATCCTCTGGTCGGTTAAGCTATCCAGGTTAGAAAAACTAGATTGCTTAACCGGCTATTATCCTAGGTTAGCCGATTTTCCTATTAACCTAGAAAGTTGAAATCCTGAATTAAATAACTTTAGAATTGCCTAACTTGAAATTGCTTGTCCAAACTTGGTGTACAAGCACGCACCTATGATGGGATCCGACTTGATTTTTGCCCTTTTTGGTGTTGCCGACCGGTGGAGCACATATTACCAGCCGTCAGGAGTGCACTGCCGCCGGAGAATCTCATTTCACATACAAGACCTACCACTCTAACCAAAGTTAATTCACTTTAAAACAAAGTTAATTCACCGGTAACCATGAGAAAGAAGTTACATACAAAAATGAGATAATAAACTTCAAGCAGTCATCAGCCATGTTATAGTGACTTCTGGGATGGACTGGCGGATAGCAAGAATCTAAGTGGCGCTTCCAAGTCCAACACGCTTTCTACATCAATGAACAATAATAATACAGCTACTTGCAAGGTTATACAAATGCTTAGCTAGGGCTAACTCAATTGTGGTAGAGTGCACAGCACCCGGAAAGGATAAAGAACGTGAAGCTATCACAGTGCGTGCAACAGGAGCCCTTAACGTCGGTTACATCAAATTTTTCTACCATTCATTGGGATCAAAGTATTCATCTTCTTTTTTCATCTCTATGCCTTCTTTCTCTGTCACGGACAGCATCCTCATCTTTGCGTCTCCTCCCATAATCTTCATGATCTTTTTCATGTCCATCTCTGTGCCGACTTTCATTTCTGTGATCCCTATCATCCCAATCCTTACTTTCAGTTCTGTATCCTCCATCTCTTCGGTTGCGCTCGCTATCATGGGATTCCTTCCTAGGACCTCTACCATCCTTGCTATCATCTTCTTCCACTCTATCATCTCTTCTGCACCATCAGCATCGTTACTTCTCTTTCTATACCCATGATTGTCATCTTTCTCATGCCTACTCTCATGCCATGTTTTGCTTTCCTTATGTTCATGTCTTTCTCCATCTCTGTGTCCACCTGTCCTATCCCGATGGTGTTCATAACCTCTTCTGCTCAGTTGGCTTCTCTCATCTTCTCTGCTTGATCTTTCGCCTTTGTCATGTCGATGGTTGTCATTTCTGAAACCAGTCTCTCTCCTACCATGCCCCCTATGCTTTGAATCCTCTGAATCCCAGTTCTCTGTTTTTCGTCTCTTTGTTCCATCTCCGGGATTTTGTGGGCTCCCAAGAGTATCTTCGTCAAACACCATGTCGTAACTGCAACAAATTTCGAAAAGTCAGCTTACAGCTAGAAATGAACAAACCAGTCAGCATCCACAACCACATAGCAGCGTGCACATTCTTCCTTTTTTTCCTTCCTTTTTTTTTTGGGGGGGGGGGGGGGGGGGGGGGGGGGCAATGGGGGTAGAGAGAGAGAGAGAGAGAGAGAGAGACCTCTGGTGCCTTGTACCACCACGTTGAGCACTGTCCTCTTCAAAACATACTTTTCACCTCCATGCTTACGGTTGGAACCTTCACCACAGTCCTTAGCAATGTGATCAGGAGCACCACATTTGAAGCATCCCCCTGAACATGTGAACAAGGCAAAGAAAGTGCATAAAAGAAATGCCAATTGTGGAGGCAATTGGCAACCGATAGACTTTGGATGGCCAGAGTATTGATGTCACCTTTACTCGTCTGATTCTTTGTCCCATGTCTATATTTAGCCCATAATTTGGAAACGCTTTGGCTAAAGTCCACATGGATCCTCCGGTCATCAATTAATGTATTATCCATCTGTAATCCCATTTAGAAATATAGCAAAAAAAATATCTCAGTCATTGCAAGAGAAATATCTAAGAGATGGGTGCTAGTGCTGACGTTTATGGACATAGTAATTTGACAGTCATCAGAATTCTTAATTCTGTGGAAGTGTAAATCATTTAGTAAAGTGACAAAAAGCCACTTCAAAAGACTGAAGGAAACAGACAAACTCTTGGACAAAATGTTGATGCAATAGAAACAGGATATATAATTCCTGATTCTGTAGTAATTCAGAATATCTATAAGACCTATACGCTACAAAAGATTCTTTCCACATAATTCAGGTCACTTCTTTTATGAAACATGTTGAGATGTAACATTATCACTAACTTTTTCTGTTCAAGCATTCTGCTATTGGTGAATAGTTGCACCTTCATATGGGTTGCAATGCAAGAAGATACATTTTCACTCATGATTTCCAGAACATATTGATGCTCATGCATGCAAACAGATTTGGGTTTTGACACATCCCACTTGCTAGAATTTACTGTAGGGTAGAACATAAGAATATGAACATTGAGATTAAAACTTAAGATAACCCAACTACACACATGTTTTTCGTTGCCAAGGCTAACAGCTAAAGCTAAAAGGCTAGAAAGAACAGACTGTTCGCTATCATCATCGTTAAATCCCAGCTGCCTGAAGTCAAGACATGGACTCTAGAGTCTAGCCCGCCAGAGTGGATTGAGTGTTCACGCTGGTCCCAAGACTGGATTAAGGAGGGTTGGCATCAACAAGACAAGAGTATTACTTTTTCTATACTTCCTTTTCATGAGTTCCAGTCCTCACCCTAGAGAGAACTGTTAATATTCTTCTCACTCACGTCCAGACAATCAAGCACATTATCTATTCAGACAGACAGGACATATACAATAGAAAAAATTGTGTGGATAAGGCATTATTATATCCCAAGAAATTTCACGAAGCTCTGTTGGAAGTTGTAATCTACAGGTGAAATGTGGGAAAACAAAATGGCACTTTTTATGAAAGTTAGAAATTTTCTGTTTTATATCATGAATGATTTGACATATAGATATTCACGTTTCCAGAAGCTAAACAGAGTTAACAAATGACTGCAGTAAGTTCTGACATCTATCTCACATTTAAAAAAAAAAAAAAAAATCTGACATCTATCTCAGTCATGTTACATTACTGGGTTCAGAGAGATTCTGAGTTAACCTTACCGCTGGTTATCTACCCATAATCCAACCCAAGCAGGTAAAGAACTCCCATTAATAAAGGTGATGGAAGGGAGATCCATCTAGCTGGCTGGATCTAAGGTCTGTAAGAACAAGAAACAAGAAGGTGTTGGCATTATACCATTGGAAACATTTAATATGGTGATGCTTGCAAAATGGACGTAAGAGGTTGGAGAGGAAATAGAGGCACCGTGGGCTAGTCTTGCCAAGATCAAGGGTTTTAGAAGGTAAGGAAGATGGGCTTTAAGACCCAAATCATAGCATAATGTCTCTCCCATTTGGAGACACATTTTCAACTATGCTGACATGACCATGTTTTCTTCTTCTTATCAGTGAGGACTTACGATAGGGTGATAAATTCCTCCTGGGAAGATTCTGGTGTTTATCAGCTCCTCTTGCTACTTGGGTTGAGAATATCTACAGATTGTCACTCTACAAGGGTAAGGATAGAAATGTTAGATTCATGTGTAAGGAAGGAGGAAAAGGGAACTGGGTATTGAAGTTCAGAAGGAATCTCACTGAAGTTGGAGAATAATGGATCATGCACAAGAATATTAAGTGATCGAGGCACTAGAGTGTGGTGGTATAAGCTCATTTGATCCAAACGGCTTCCAACTAAAGATAAACATATTCTTATGGAAGACTGCCAACATAAAATTACCAACTTCTGATATCAAAGAGTTTAGAAGTTCATCAACATTCTGATTGGTAAATGCATCTTTTAGATTCTATGGGGAAAATTTAGATGATCTATTCTGAGGCTGTGGCATTATCAGGGCGGTGTGGCAAGTGGCATTCAGATGTTTTCATTTGAGGAATACAGCACCTATTGACTACCATGATCTGTTGCAATGGTGGTTAGTCAGCAGACAGGCAGCTTATGGTGAAGAAGTTTGGGTTATCATATTTGCAGTCTTGTTATGGGCTATGTGGAAACACAAGAATGAGGTTTTGAGACAAAATTAAACAAGTTCTTGATATCTATAGAAAAGCAATTATGTGGACTGAAGAATGGATCTCAGTTGATTGTGATACCATTGCTCTCTCTAGCATACAGGCTTGGTGATAGTTCTTGTTGAAACTCTGTGTATCACTGTTCTTCAGGCCTACCATCTCAGTAGGGTGTCTTTAGTAACACTGCATCCGTGTCCATTATCTTCTGTTTATCATTTTTTGTTGGCTTCTCTGTTTTTTTATTCTTCTTTGTTCTTTTCCCATCTTTTGACCAATGTCTGAGCCTCCGAGGACACTGGCTTCTCTTGTTCTGTCGCTTCTTCTCAATGAAATGTGACCATATTTTGGTTGCCTTTAAAAAAGCTTCCATTAATATTTTTTTCTAAATTCCTGCTCAAGGGTCGTTTTAACTTTTGCTAATACCACCAGGCGCCAGCACATATAAACCAAAGAGAGCATTATCCATCAACTCAGTTTTATAGAATGCTAGATTGGGTTCACACATTTAATGTGCCTCATTCTGCATATAGAAGTGTCATTTTCATGACATTGAAAAGTCAGCTGCCTGCAGAAAGCAAAGAGTCCTTTGCTATGCACATGGCATCTTAGTTTTTTTTTCTTTTTTCTCTTCTTTTAACTAAAAAATGAACTGAGATATCTGATTAATTATGCAAAAAGAAAATATTGTATCAGAAAACATGGTATCAAATCAACATACCTTGAAATATGCCAGCTCACATGACTCTTTTGCCTCAAACTCTGAAATGAACCAATAACCTGGTAAGTTCCATAGTGAAAGTATGTCGTGGCATAACATAAGAACAATCAATGCTTGATCCACCATTAGAGGTACTTTTCATCAATAAATGGTGAAAATCACCAAATTGAACTATGTGGTAAAACAGGTGGTCGCATTTATAAAGCTACCCCAAATTATATATAGCAGCCTCCTTACAAAAGTGAATTATGAGTGCAGAAGAAGTCCCGATGCATATTGAATTGTAAAGAGGGTGGTTGGTTTAGTCTTTTAAAGTTGACTGATTGAAATCAGAAAAGTTTCCGTTGAAGAACATGCCAGGCATTATTCATGAGAAGCTTCCATCATTAGATGACATTTTCAAGGATCTGCCTCAAACTTTTGACGAATTTTGTACTTCCTTCTTTTTGATTGGAGGTCTTTTGTTGTGTACTGCCAAGGAATGCTCCATGCAACTGATGTAACAGACTTTTGATAGATCAAGTACAAGAATTTTATTTTACAACCATCTAACTCTCGTTTTTCATTACTTGCCTGAGCTGCTGAGCACCCTTTTGGGTTTTTGCCCAGACCAGCCCCATCTTGCTTTCTTCCATGCACTTGGAGGGGTTTTACATGGCAGTGTACCCAATTTTACTTCGTCCCCCAATGGAGTTTTCACCGTAACCGAGTTTATCCCCTTTTTACCCTTCCCGCGGGGCACCTCGTTTTCTTATAGGGTGTTTGGTTGCAGTTTTTTATCAATTTTTTCTCTTAAATTTAAAAAAGGAGGAGGGACAAATAGACATGTTTGGTAAGTAATGTTTTATTTTAGGGAAGAAATTTTATCCTATGTAAATCTCTCCCAAAATAAAAACAAGTGTGAAGCAAATTTTTTTTTTAAACACAACACGGCTCACTCCTCTTCTATGGACTGCCCCCCCCCCTCCCCGCCGGAACCCTCCCCTGCCCTGCGCCCCCTCCCTCCTTGCGCAGCAACCCCCCCCCCCACCCACCACTCGCTGCCCCCTCCCCCCCTGCTTCCCCCCCTCCCCTGCGCAGCAGCCCCCCCCCCCCCCCCAACCACTCGCCGGCCCTCCCCCCTTCCCGGCGCGCCTCCCCTGCGCTCCCCCCCCCACACCCGCCACTCGCCGCCCCCTCCCCCCCTGCTTCCACCCCTCCCCTGCGCAGCAGCGCCCCCCCCCCCACCCACCACTCGCCCCCCCCCCCCCCCCCCCATCCCGGCGCAGCATCCCCCACCCACCACTCGCCACCCCCCCCCCCTTCCCGGCGCAGCACCCCCCACCCCCACCCACCACTCGCTGCCCCCCCACCGTCCTACCAAACACAGTAAATAAATTTTAATATTTTTACCAAACACATAACCTCAAATTTTTATGATTTTAAATTTAAAATAAAAGTTAACACAACATAATTTTTTAGATTAAAATAACTTTAAAAAAGGGTTTCCAAACACCCTATTAAGCCCCTTGTTTGATTATTTCCTTATGTAGGAACAAGACTATAACTATAGGTTTCCATATTGTTATAGACAAAAAAGATTGGAGTGAGCAAGACCGTATGCTTTAGATCTTTGATGAATGACCAGGATCCTACTGACCAAGGTCGTGGATTTCAGACTTATAGTGGATGACCAGGATCATAGAGATGAGATCAGGGTTGTGGACCTTAAATTTTTGGCATACGACCAAGGTTGGAGTGAGATGGTCATGGGTTTTGGTGTTTTGGTGTACAACTAGGATTGGAGTGCCCAATATCATAGGTTTTGAACCTTTGATGGATGACTAGGATCCAAGATGAAGGTTGTGGATTTCAATTAATTTGGTAGATGAGCAAGGTCAGTGTGACGATGGTCATGGGTTTCAGAATTTTGGTAGATGATTAGCATCAAAGTGATTGAGGCTGTGGGTTCAATGTTTTGGTAGATATCCTGGATTGGTTTGATTAAGATCATGGGTATAAATGTTTGATGGATGAATAGGATCAGAGTGGTCAAGGTCGCGGTTTTCAAAGTTCTAGTGGACAACCATGATTAAAGTGATCAAGGTTGGGGATTTCAAAGTTTTTTTTTGGTAGACGACTAGGATCGAGTGATCAAGGTTGTAGATTTCATAGTTTTCTGGACAACCGTGATTGGAGTGTCAAGGTAGTGGATTTCAAAGTTGGCCGCGTGGCCGATCCACGTCGGCTAGCTACCCGGGCACCCAGGTAGCTAGCATTACTCTTCAAAGTTATGGTAGACATCCAGGATTGAAGAAATCAAAGCCATGGGTTTAATAGTTTGGTAGACGAGTGTCCATTTGAGGACTTTTCTGGACATGATTGAAGTGATCATGGTCGTGGATTTCAGAGTTTAAGTGAACGACCGTGATTGGAGTGATTAAGGTCATCATGGATTGAAGACTTTTGGTGGACAACCAAGATTGGAGTGCCCAAGGTCGTGAATTTGAATTTTTGGTAGATGACCAAGGTTGTAGTTTACAAAATTTTGGTGACTAGGATCAGAGTGACCAAGTTCGTGGTTTCAAAGTTTTGGCAGAGGACTAGGAAAAGAGTGACCATGATTGTGGTTTTCAAACTTTCTTATATTTTAATTGCCTCCTTCCTTACAGCCCAGGGATGTTAGATTAATTGAAGATCAATGACTCCAAACTGGTGTACGGACCTGGTTTTAGGACTTAGATTGCATGAGTCTGAGTCAAGGTTTCATATTTCTCATAGTGGTCCAAGGATCAGGTTTCATATTGACTTAATATAGTAGGGGTCTTAGTCAAGGTTTCAGGTTGATTGAAAGATCAATGGTTTTAGAGTGGTCCGAGTATCAGGTTTCAGACTAACTTAAGACTGTACGGGTGCAAGACAAGGTTTCAAACTGATCATGGGATCAATGGTGTCGGTGGTTTGAGGACCAGATTTCAGACTAACTTTGGTTTGGATGGGTTTGACTCAGGGTTGAACATTGATTATGAGATTAATGGTCTCATGGTGGTCGAAAGACTGGGTTTCAGACAGAACTGAGAATCCCTAATCTCCTAACCTCTCAATCAGATCCATACACGTACAGCCTATATTTTAAACTCCAAATCGTTCTTTAAACTATCATTCTCTGCAGTTCATGTTCTTCCAAAGAACGTCCTCTTCCTTTCCCACAATAGACCACATCCGCAATACCCATCACTACTGGCACCATGTTTATCTGACAATCCAACCATTTTGTTTCCTATAGACTCCAATCTCAATCTTCTTATTATGAACAATGTTCTTAAATAAAGGTATACCTATTTCTATCCCCATCCCTGAGCATTCCAAGAGAGAGTATCATAACTAAACCCTTCTATTCCACAACAACTGACTAAACAAAGCTGACCACTGGTGTTGTTTTACCTAATTGCAATAACCCTTGTGACTCACCTTGTTTTCTGCTTCTCAGGACCATCCTCCTTTGTGTAGCCACATTACACATAATTTTCTGAACTACCCCTTACTATGAACAGTGAATGCCAATGCAGCCGCTCTATCCAATATTTCATCATTACCCCAATTTGCAAAGAAATATTTCTCTAATTCAAAATCTGTGCCTCTTTTTCTGATTCAACTATCCTTGTCTGACCTTGTTCATTGCCAAGGACGCCTTTGCCAAAAGAAGAAAGCAGTAGGAGAATTGGGGAAGTCAGAGGGGCTGGAAGAGCAAGGACAGGAGAACATACCTCACAAGGAGACTCTGAAATTTCCTCCTTCCCCATTGCACTTGTGGGCCTGCAGTTTCCTCCAATTTTGCCACCTATACACCCAGAGATTGGATTTATTCCATGCCAACTTCATTGGAACCCCCAACTTCTGTTGTTAGCGTTGATATTGCCTCATGCTACTCCTCCTTAGTCCTTACACCCTTTATGCCCTTTGAACAACTCATCCTGGACTGTCCAGAATTTTGAGACGATAAGGGATAGATTCATCCCAATGAACTTTCACATTACCTGTTCCAAATCGTTCTGTTGTTGGTTGGATATCAGGTTTAAGATCATTACCCATGATGTTGAGACTTGGGTTGTTTCTGCAGATGATTTAGTCAAGTCAATTGGGCAGGCACAGTCATCTTATCTACCAGGACAATTCTATGTTTTCCTTTCTCCAGATCCAGCTGAAAGCTACAGCATGCAGCAGCAACTTCAACCAGTCTGCAACATGTTCTTACTCCATAGAGACAGAGATCCAGAATCTATTAGAGCCCCAACATATTTTGATCCAGATGACCCATTTGTTTTCAATTCTACCCTGACGCGTGCAATCCTGAATTGTTCCCACCTAGTAGTTTCTTCATAGATCTTATTCAGAACTCTGAAAGATGATAAAAAGTGTGAGAATTTGGGTTCCGGACCTCACTGGGTAGTCTGGACTGGAGTCTGGACGGCAGCATCGACTGCCGTCAAGAAGGATCCTGGCAGCAAGGTAGGTTGCCATCTGTATGAGGAGACAGATGTCAGCCAAGTATGGAAGAAAGGATAGGATTGGCCTGGGCTAATCCCGATCCCAATCTGGATTGGATCGGCCGGAAGTCTGGCCGTTCCAGGATTGGCCAGATTAAAACATGGTTTTGTTCGGAAAAAAAAATCAGGGAAAATCAGAAAAAAAATCAGTAAAATCAGAAAAACAGGGGGAAATGTCTTCAATATTTACATATATATTTATGGTATATGTAACCCATTAATATATATATATACACACAATATATATGTAACCATACACTATATACATACCATATTCATGTATAAAATAATTAATATGTATATCCCTATAAATGTATACATTATGATTATACATATATCACAATCATAAGATTGTGAATAGTGTTGGAATGTGGAGCACTTTATACACATATATCATATCGATGAACATTTTATACATACATATATATATATATATATATGTGTGTGTGTGTGTGTGTGTGTGTGTGTGTGTGTGTTAACGTACATACAATCATATACTAATGTAAATATATAACAATATGCAAATATATATAGTTAATGCATATATATATATGTGTATACTATATATATGTCTATATGTGTTTGTGTACCTATATACATAAATATGTAAATTAATGTACACAATCATATTAGACATTAATTTGTGTGTATATGTACATATGTATTAGTTTATATTTGCGAACTGATGGTTTAATACATGTATTAATTAATGTATATAATAATAAAAAATTGTGTGGCAGAATTAGCCAATCAAGGCCGATCCGGACCGATTTGGCTCGAATTTAAATGATCCCAGGGATTCCCCCCAGAATAGGCTGATCCAATACAGAATCAGCCGATCCCAATCCGGATTGGCCAATTCTGCATTCCATGCAGCCAAGACGTGCTAGGTGTTAGGCGGTGGCAGATGCTACAAGTGGTGCACCAGGTGCCAGTTAGTGTCTTGAGAGCACCATTATTGCTGTCAGCATGGCCTGAGGTGTCAGCCATGAGCCACCTGCAAGCGGAACACCATGTATCAGGAGAGCTTCGACATGTGTCAAAGGGTCCTCATGTTGAGGGCATAATAGTATGCCGTCAGGCTTTTTTGGATGGCACTAGATGTTGTCGTCAGAAATTGGCAGGGTCTATAAAAGAACCTCCTCCGCACAGTCACTCACTCATCTCTTGCACTCCCTCTACATCATCTCTCCCTCTCCCCTTCATCCGGTAGCCCATGGCGGCTAGGGACGAGCTGGGAGGAGATGACCAATCATATGAGAAGGTCCCTCATTAAGTAGCTTCATCCATACAGGGTAGGGGGACAATTCCCTGTGGCTTGGACATGTAGGGAGGGAGCATGCTAGGAATGTACTTTTACTGCTGTACTCCGTTTTCTGGCACTCTAGGATCAGTTTCAGAAAGTTTGGCAGGGAGGTGTTTCTGACCGGAAGTGCCACACTCTGGGGTGTCTAGTTGTCAAGAGGCTTTGACAGCAAGACCTCTTGCTGTCAAGGGGTATTGCTGTCAAGGCTCCTGGATGGCAGAAGATCTTGCCGTCAGAAATCCAGACAGAAGTCAGGTTTGCCGTTAGTGTTTTCAGACAGCAGCACATAGTGCCATCTGCTGGTTTGTTTCGCCAACAAGTTACTTGAATGGTCATATATCATGAAATAAATCATGAGGAAAATAATTTTAAGTTGTAAATAGCCAATAAAGAATTCTGGATTTGGGAATGGGCCAAGAGAGAGGAATGAAAGAGCCTAAAATGGTGAAAATAGTGTTAAATTTGGAAAACCCAATTACCTAGCTAATTAATGGGTTATTAAGCCCAATTGGGCCAAAACCGGAAGTAACCCTAGCCCATCATAGATGGGAGACTTCTAAGCCAAAACCCTAAAGAAATTCGGAGTTGGAGGCTCAAATAAAGACAAGAATTAAAAGAAAACTCGTAACAAGAAAGCTTGTGTGTGTTTAGGACTCCTAATGACCTAGCCCTTTAAATACACCCCAAAACCCTCCCATGGCCAACCTAATTCACTGATGAGGTTGGGTTTATGAGGAGAGGCGGCTGGAAGGAGGAGGATGTGAAGATTGGAAGTTTCCTTCCCCGTTCTTCCCCAAAACCCGAGCTACAAGTCCTAGGAAGGAAAAATCAAGCAAAGGTAGGCAATCTCTCAGGCTCAATTTAATTAAAACTCTCTGTAGGTACTTCTTCATGTCAGGAATCCTGTGAACATGTTTTCCCCAATTTATATCTTGTGATTTGATCATATTTTGTGCCACAAGATCCCTGTTCATGTTCAACCCAACCCTTGTTGAATGACATAGATCTCTCCCATCTCTTGACTTCATGATGATTAAATGATTATGATACTATATATGCTCCTCGAAGTCCTGAACACGTTGACACCTTTTTCCCCAATTTTCATCTAGTAGATGTCTCGAATTTTGGAATCAAAGTTTACCGTGTCCATCTTCATGATTTTCGTGTTAAAAGCCATGATAGCATGATGATCCTTGAATGAAATCCTAATTAGTGGTTATCATAGAGTCTCTTGGAAGTCTTGAATTGTATCATGTTATTTTCCCTCTTTTTTATCAAGTGTACATCGAGAATTTAGGAGTTTTATCATGCTGTATCACGGAAATAGGCAAGACCAACTCGTAATCTGAAGAGGTCTGGGATCTGTCTGAGAGGCGGATAGAGACCTCCAGAAGGCAACAGCACAACTGGTTGCCTTCTGGGCCAGAACGTGACACGGTACCTTGTCGCCTTCTTATTGTCAAGCCAAAAAACCCTAGTTTCTTGGAAAATGTGTCATGAACAGTACATTAATGGCAACTATTCCCCAATGACACTCAATAATGCATTGTAATCAAGTGTTAAGTGAATTAAACATGGTAAAAATCTCTCTCTAATGCAAACTTGATACCCTCATGTGTTTACATAAAATATTGATTTCTCGTCCGCTGTTGTACCACTGTTTTCTGAGACCGTCGTTTCATGTGGCATGTTCTCGACTGTGCTGTAGATAGAAACAACCCTCCGTGACTGACGTACTCTCCGTCGGTTAATCCTCCCATTGGACTAGGAGCAAGGTTTGCCATATCGGATCTCGGCTTCGTCTCGGGAGGGTCAAAGAGAAGAGATCTCGGAGAGATCTCGGTAAGATCTCGGGAGATCATGATAACATAAAATTGTGGATCACATAGGTTCACATAGATAATTCCTTAAGGAACATAGATAATTGTATACATTCTCAACTCTCAACCATGGATGGGATAGGTTCACATATATCATACAATAAGAGTGTGGGAATTGGGATTCGGGATGTGCATTTTCATTTTTCTATCCATAGGATTTTACTTTAAGCATAAAAACATTTAATTCATGACATGGGAACCCATGGCAAAATATCTTATTTATCTGAATATCACAGTGGACCATGACTAAGACTTAGTTGATCTCAGTAGGAGAGTGGCTCCTTGGAGAAGTCATATGCATGTTTAATTTTTTTCCACCAGACTTTCGATTTTTAGTGTTTAATTAAGTTTATTTGAATTATGAAATTTTTAGATAGGTCAAATTATGAGGGATTAGAAAGACGCTAATTTGATGGAATCATCAAAATCACGCTTTTCTTCTTGGATGAGAGAGTTGGCTTTTTATTGGTAAGAGTTGATTTTTTTTATATTTTTATTTTGATTCAAATGGGGGGTACTTCCTTATTTACATGTAATATCTTAAGTAAATGAAACTACAAATACTAACATTTACTTAAATGATATTCAGGTAAATAAGGGGATTGACAACCCTGCCTGAAGAGGATCTCGGCCTTCTCGTTTCTCGGGAAGGGGCCGAGACCGAGATTCTCGTGAGATTGCTTACCATGACTAGGAGTACGTCTTCATGTAAGACCTCCGTAAGTCTTTGTTGGCCTTGGATTCCCACAAGGTCGCCAAACAAGTTGTACCATAAAAACTCAAAAAACCCTTCTGATTATGCCAGAGTCTTCTACGACATATATCGACCAGCTGAACACCGATTATTCTTGTTACTCTCATCTTGTCTTAACCCTGCATTGTTGGTATGCATATGTGCCAGGGGGGAGTCGTTTCTCGTAGTTTGGAAAGCCAGAACCAAGTTTGGTTCTTAGATTTCAAGTTCTCATCTTATCCTCTAGCTGAAATCTCATCTTACTCTTCAAATTCGCAACCATCAAATGATTGTCTAGGCGAAATCGTGTGGATCTTTGGATCTGTTGGACCAATAATACTAGGCGTTAATAGAACCCCATCGGGTCCTGGGAGGAGCACCCGAAAGTTGTGTACTTGTAGGTGTAGTATGACCATGGTGTTGGCATTGCACCAATCATATTAATCGTGCTAAACTGGTCTAAGACAATCAACCTGTGTACTATTGTCTCCTGTTCATTGCATCGTGTTATGGCCAATCTCGTGCTTGTTTTTCGTGACACGTTTTGCTGGCTCATGCTAAACTCTTGAAAATCTTGTCTTGTTACTTGTAACGTGTTCTTAATCAATACATGCTATCGTTACTTTGGATACTTGTCATTATGATCATGCCTTTAGTTATTCTGTCTACTTAAAATATTAACTCATGTAAAGCTTGCCTAGTTAAGAGATTTAAGTCCTACTGAGCATTTGCTCATACAGTTGCTACATCTATTTCAAGTGATGATGAACATGACGAGATGTTTGGAGACATGCAAGAGTGATCGAGCATCCCAGTTATCCTAGTGCAAGTTGTAGTCAGATCGAGGCATACTTTCTAGTGCATTGTTAGAGTTTATTTTCCCTTAAGCATGCTCTAGTCTTTATGGGCCCTAATTACTGGCCAAATTAGTGGTTGTAATGCACTTTCACGATATGAAATAAATTGAATCAGAATTGATTATTGGCTTATTTGCCTCGTCCATCAAATGGTGGTGTTGTTGATTAGCTGCTCGATTAACAAGCATGCTTGTACTGTTATCATACTGCTCGTCCCGATATTACGCATGGGGGTGTGACAATATTAGTGTAAAGATTGCATCAAATTGGGTTTTTCATCTAGTAATCAAGTCAAGGGTGAGTTGTTGGGGTTATTGATACCCTACATTTGACGGCAGGTCTTTCTACCGTTAGTTGACTGTGGCGGCACATAGCATTGCCATCTGAACACCCTTGAACATCACAAGAGTGTGCCGTTAGCCTCACCATGCTGCAGTTCAGAATTTGTCACTGAGATGTAGATGTACTCTACACGGTAATTGATGGGGGACGGAGCCGGGGAAGAAGGGAAGGAGGAAGAAACCGGGAAGAGGCGGGAAGAAGGGAGGAGGAGACAGGAAACTGGGCAAGCCGACTTCACGTCATTTCATTTCTTTTTCAAATCTATCATTGCCCATCCACAGGGATACGGGTAGATACATATAGGAGGGGATGGGTTCACAAATGACCAAAATACCCATTCCCTCAAAATATTCAATAAAAACCCAAAAATTACATAAAAACAGGAAAATACCCAAATGACACCCAAATGGGCCAAACAAAATATCTTGGCCTGCTACAAAAATATACTAAGGCCTCAAAAGTCATGTAGAGTGCCGTCGTCCAACCAAAGTGACGTCGACTCCGCACGACGACGCCGGTAAACCCGCGACGGGTCAAAACGGACAAGTCCTCGAGTGTCCGCACCAATTCCCCCCGGCTGGGAGGAACTCGACCCTGTCGAGTAAGGGTCCTGTCCACTCTGGTATCTCTCCAACAACTCTGGGTCAAGCCGCTGCAACTCCTCTCGGGTAACCCAGGTGTCCTCGGTCGGTGGCCGCCCTCTCCAACGGATCAGGTAGCGCTGAAAAGCTCCGTCCCTGGCTGTCACAATCTGCTCATCTAATATATGATCAATGTGCTCTCGCCGTGCTGTATCTGGGGCCGGAAGTGGACACTCTGGTGTAGGGTCACTCACAAGAGGGGAGAAAGGCTCGAAAGGCTCACTGGGTATCACTGCTGGGTCCCGATATGCTACCAAATCCGAGACATTGAATGTAGAACTGAAGCCAAAGTCTGGTGGTAAGTCAACAACATACGCATTCGACCCAATTCGCTTTAACACTTTAAAAGGCCCAGCCCCTCGAGCTTGCAGTTTCTTCACGACTCCCGAAGGAAGCCGTTCAGGTCTGACCCTGATCATAACGTAATCGCCCTCATGGAACTCCTGTGGCCGCCTATGTGCATCTGCCGCTTTCTTATAGTGCTCATTGCTGATTTCGATTTGACGACGAATGCTATCATGCAGACTCCTAATATGCTCGGTCAAAGACTGTGCAGACTCAGACACTCGTGCAGAAATGGGTAAAGGAACAAGGTCTATGGGTCCCCTAGGTCTATAGCCGGTGACAATCTCAAATGGGCTCATGCCAGTAGACCTATTAACCGAATTATTATATGCAAACTCCGCATGTGGTAAGACCTGGTCCCAACTACGCTCACGCTCACCAACTAGACAACGCAATAAATCACCCAAACTCCTATTAACTACCTCGGTCTGCCCATCGGTTTGGGGATGATAAGCTGTGGAGAACTTGAGCTTCGTACCCATCAGATGCCACAAAGTTTTTCAAAAATAGCTGACAAATCGCACGTCCCTGTCTGAGACTATGGTCTTCGGTAGCCCGTGCAAGCGCACAATGCCCTCAAGGAAAATATGAGCTACGCGAGACGCATCAGAGGTCTTCGAACAGGGGATAAAATGGGCCATTTTGGAAAATCGGTCAACAACCACTAAGATGGAATCGTGCCGGCGGATGGTTCGTGGCAAACCCAAAACAAAATCCATACTAACATCCTGCCACGGACGATCAGGCACAGGGAGGGGGGTATACAAGCCCGTATTCTGCTTCCTTTGCTTTGCCAGGGCGCATGTGCGGCAATGAGCAACAATACGAGCCACATCGCGCTTCAAGCTAGGCCAAAAGAAGCGGTGCTCGACTAACTCAATGGTCTTGTTCCGGCCAAAGTGGCCAGCAAGACCCCCAGCATGGAGCTCCCAAATCAAAAAGTCGCGAACAGAGGTTCGCGGAATGCACAACCTAACTCCACGAAAAAGATAGCCCTCCTGAAGGATATAATCAGGGTGCTCTCGGGAGGGACCAGACTGAAGGGCAGTGTGGATCACACCAAAGTCAGGACAACCCAAGTATTCATCACGAAGCCTCTCAAAACCCATGACTTCCGCGCCGACAAGGGATAAGAGAAAGGTACGTCGACTCAACGCGTCTGCCACTCGGTTCTCCACACCCGCCTTGTGTTTAAGGACGAATGTGTAGGCCTGAAGAAACTCAACCCAACGACTGTGTCTAGGGTTTAGCTTCTTCTGGGCGTGGAGAAACCTGAGGGCCTCGTGGTCTGAGTAAAGGACAAACTCCTGCGGTAGCAGATAATGTCTCCAATATCTCAAGGCCTGCACTACCGCATAGAATTCCTTATCATAAGTGGAGTACTTCAGCTTGGCATCATTCAATTTCTCACTGAAGTATGCAATGGGGTGGCCTCCTGACTCAAGACCCCACCTATACCGACACCAGAGGCATCACATGAGACCTCAAACACCCTCGAAAAGTCCGGCAATCGGAGAACTGGCGCCTGGGTCATGAGTGTCTTAATGTCACGAAAGGCTGCGGCGGCGGCTTTAGTCCACACAAAAGTTTCCTTCCGAATGCAGCCTGTGATCGGGGCCATGATGGTGCTGAATCCTCGAATAAATCGACGATAAAAAGTGGCCAATCCATGGAAACTGCGCACGTCGTGAATGGACTGAGGCTCAGGCCACTCGACGATCGCTCTGACCTTCTCAGGATCAGCAGAGAAACGCCATCGCAAGACACAATGAACCCCAAGAAGACAACTCGATCAGTCAGGAAAGCACACTTCTTAAGGTTCCCAAACAAACTCTCTCGGCGCAAGACTAGGCATACCTGACGAAGGTGGTCTAAATGGTCATCCTGGGAGCGGCTAAAGATGAGAATGTCGTCAAAGTACACGACCAAAAATATCCCCATAAAGGGCCTCAACACCTGAGTCATGAGCCGCATGAAAGTGCTAGGGGCATTGGATAGCCCAAAAGGCATGACCAACCATTCATAAAGTCCGTCCTTCGTCTTGAAGGCCGTCTTCCATTCATCCCCAGGTCGAACTCGAACCTGGTGATAACCACTCTTAAGATCTACCTTAGAAAATACAGTGGCTCCCGCCATCATGTCTAACATGTCGTCCAGACGGGGAATGGGAAAACGGTATTTCACCGTGATGCGATTGATGGCCCTACTATCAATGCACATCCTCCAAGAGCCATCTTTCTTCGGAGCTAATAAAGCAGGGACAGCACATGGGCTCAAGCTCTCACGAATGAAACCTCTCCTCAGGAGCTCCTCAACTTGCCTCCGAAGCTCAGCAAACTCTGCTGGACTCATACGGAAGTGGGGCAAGTTGGGCAATGTGGATCCCGGAACCAAATCAATGGCGTGCTGGATGTCACGCATGGGCGGCAATCCGTCCGGGAGATCATCAGGGAAAACATCCTGGAACTCCTCTAAGAGGGAGGCTAACTCAGGGGGTGTGTCACTCAGAACATCGCCCTCAACAGGCCTCACCATCAACACATAGAGGCACTCCAACTCCTCGAGCTCCTGATGAAGGTCATGAGCACTAATCAACTGTAGGGTCACAGGAGGTGATGTACCAAGGATAGAGACAGTGGCCGTGCTCGTACTCCCTGTAGGGGTGGGGCTAGCAGAAGGAGTGGGGCTAGCCGAAGGGGGCCTAACCCGTCGCTGACTGGGTTTAGAGCACACAGAAGTGTTCTCGGGCTTCGTGTCAGTCATCGGTGGAAGGCCTCCAAGAGGAACTGGGGAAGGGACAGGGGTCAGGGAAGTAGAGGGCCCATGAGTAGTGGGCACTGGAGGGGTGGGGGCACGATCCCGAGCTGAACTATGAGAAGCCAAAATCGTAGGTCGGGAAGGCTGCAAAGTGATAAGGGTACCCCCGTGGGAAAACTCGCATACATTGGATCGGCCGTAGAGAACCGCATCCACGTCATATATCCACGGTCTCCCCAAGATAATGCTCCCGACCTCCATGGGCAAGACATCACACCAAACCCTACCAGAGTATGGGGGAAAAGAGATCGGAACATGGCACATCATCCGAATCGGAATGGAAGTAGAATCCACCCATGAAACACGATATGGGCGAGGGTGGTCAACCAAAGTCAACCCAAGATGGGCGACCGCCTGAGAAGAAATGGCGTTAATACAACTTCCACTATCAATGATCACCTTGCACACCTTTCCATCCAGACGAATGTAGGTGTGAAAAATGGAAGTGCGACGCCAATCATCACACTCTGTCGGCTGAGCTAGAATACACCTGACAACTCCAAGCCTACCCTCATCGACAAGCTCCTCCCCATGGCCTGCAGGGGAATGCTCGATCTGAGTATACTCAGTATGCTCTCCATCAGCATGAAACTCTGCAGCCATGTCATCTCCTGCCTCATAGTTCACATGATGTGCTGCAGGGGTGGCCTCCTCAAGATGAGCACCCTCTATAGTCAGGGCCCTAGACGGACACTGGGCAGCAAAATGACCGATCCCTGGCATTTGAAACAACGATCCCGAGATCCACTGCCACGAGAGGACTCACCCACAGCTGGGGCTTTCCCCCTATCCTCTCGCCTACCAGGGGGAGCGCCCAACAATGAACGATCATGCGAAGCAGGTAAAGCGGGGGCGGGATCTCTCTGAGGTGGTGGTCGAGGCCTAATCGACGGGTCATGACGCGGGGGGTCCAAAGGTCGAGAGGTAGGGCCCCTCGGGGGCAGCCCAGAAACGACACGCTGATCCACCGAGCGCTGGTAGGTAGGTCTAGTCTGTGGGGGTGATCCTGACCTCGGCTCGAATTGCTCCACCTCGCGCACGACCTGATAAGCATGCTCGATGGTCGTCACATGCTGGCGGAACAACTCCTGCTGGTACACCGGGCGGAGACCCTTCCTGAATCGGGATAGAGTCAACGCACTCTCCTCACGGCCCCACACCTCAATAAGTACTCATCAAACTCAGCAATGTATTCCGAAACAGATCGGTTTCCCTGCATGAGGTTCTGCCAACGATCAATGAGGCGATGTCGGTAAGTCGAGGGAAGATATTTCTCACGTAACTTGACTTTCATGTCTTCCCATGACTCAATGGGCTCCAACCCACGCTGCTCAAGAAGAGCCTCGACATTCAGCCAATAAGTCTGCGCCTGGCCTATCAACTTCATCATGGCAAAGCGTGCACGCCGGGCGTCAGACATTCCCATCCAATCAAAATAACGGTTCATGTTGGCTTCCCAATCGAGATAAACTCTCGGATCCAAGGACCCGTCAAAGGTGGGGGCGTCAGCACGAACAATCCGCCGGTCATCTTGATCTTCTTGATGACGATGGGGCCTCCACTCATCATAGTCCTCACGGTCCTCCCGACACCTAAATCTCCTCTGACCTACCGTGGGATCACCTCGGACCCTAGGGTGTCGGGGCCTACCCTGACCCATCTCCCAATCTGCTCGGCCGTCATGGTCAACTCGCTCACCCCGACCTAAAGGACGGCGACGATGTCGCTGATCCCCATCCCACTCATGGTCTAACTGCCTGTCAAATCTCCCATGAGTGCGGGCAGCAGGCCTATAGACACCCTCAACCTCGCCAAAGGAATCGTACCCGTGGTCGTCCTCTAGCCGATCAACAACATGGTCTGCCCTAGGGGGATCTCTAGGGGCGGGGGGCTGAACTGGAACAGGGGGAGGGGCGGGCGATCTCTCCAAAACTGCTAGGCGGTTAGCCATCCCTTGGACTGTACGTTCTGACTCAGTGAACCGCTCCTCAGCTCGACGCTCCATCTGATCCATGCGAAGAAAAAGTTGGTTGAGCCTCTCCATCATTACGGGATCTACATGAGCATCTGCCCGGGACTCCGACATTAGTGCCGAGATGTGGTACTCAGCACCGCTACGCGTGGGCATGCAAACAGGACTCACAGCTAGGGCATGACGCAAACTAAATGCAAAGACCCTCTAACAAGTGGCAGTGTGTGCAAACTGATGCAAGATGGGACCGACTCAACAACTCTAACATGTATGCATTAGATCGAAAATCAGCAAATGAGCGACTACTGAAGTATCATTTAGGCATTCACAATAATTTCATGAGAATAATTACATTAAAGAACAAGAAACTAAGCTCCGAGAGTTGTCCCTCACAATGTCAAAGCGAAACAGGCCAACAGTAGTGAAGATTACCAAGAGTCTAAAGCAACGGAATCACATTCAAATGTCTCAATTTAGAGCTACAGGCAGGTTCGCACAACTCTCAAACAGCATGATTAGCATGAGTTTTATAACGGGCTAGACAATCCTAACTCTCAAAGCACGGGAACACATTTAACCATATATTAGAAAGCAGAAATCTGGGGGAGAAGAGCTAGCAGCACTCACTGACCCGCTGAAGAGCGGGGATCCGCACCGAGGGTGTGGGGTGACGAAGTAGAAGGGCGTCCGCTGGCGTCGGTCGGCGTCAACGTCAAGGCGGCAAACTGGGCAGCCACTGGCTCCCAGCTACGTCCACGCTGGGGCGAGACAGCAGGCCGTCGCGGGCACCGACGTGGTGGGGTCCGAGGACGTCGAGGCTGACCGAACTCGTGCGGGAACACCGGTGCGTACAGGTACACAGGGGTCGCGTCGTCGTCGTCTCCGACCTCGCGCGGATTCATCCGGGCACCGGTAGCGGTCAGTGAGCCCCAGATGAATAGGACCTGCTGGGACGACCGCAACGGCGCAAACGGCACGTCAAACGGAGCGCGGACGAGTCCTCCACGCTGGCGATGCACTAAGAATGTTAGTGCACCGTCGTGCACTGTAGCACTGAACCGGGGTGCGGAGAACCGGGCTGACCCGGTGGTGAGGAGAACTGGCTGAACCGGGTCCCTTTTAAAGGGTCGGTTTCTTCCTTCCTCCTCTACCTATCTCTCACGCAGGGAGGAGTCAGCGGGAGGGGGGGGGCTACAGCGGCTCCGACGGCGGGGAGCGAAGTCGCCAGCGGGAAACGAGGTCGCCGGCGGCGACGATGGCGGCCGGCGCGTCCGGCGGCGGCAGTTCCAGCGGCCGGCGCTTTCTGTCGGCCTCTGGGGAGGGGCCGGCGCGCCCCGGGGTGTCGTCGCGAGCAGGGGAGGGGGGCTCCGGGGGCCGCGGGCTCGGCCGGGGAGGGGCCGCGGTGGTCCGCGACTGGTGTCCGGCGGCTGGCGGCGGCGAGGGTCACGGCTGAGAGAGAGGAAGCAGACGGGAGGGGGAAAAACAGGGGATCGGGAGTGGGAGTGGGGGATCGGGAGTGGGGGGGGGGGGGGGGGGGGTTCGCGGAGTGGGGACTCGGCGCAGGGGGGGTCTCGGAAGGAGATGGGGGGGGGGGGGGTGTTCGCGGAGTGGGGACTCGGCGCAGGGGGGTCGCGGAAGGAGATGGGGGGTGTGTTCGCGGAGTGGGGACTCGGCGCAAGGGGGTCGCGGAAGGAGATGGGGGGGGGGGGGGTGTTCGCGGAGTGGGGACTCGGCGCAGGGGGGTCGCGGAAGGAGATGGGGACCGCGGGGCTGGACAGACGTGAAAGAGAGAGCTGGGAGAAGACAGAGAGGGAGAGGACTGTAGATGGGGGAACGACCGGGAGAGGTAGAGATGGTCGGAGAAGACAGAAGGGGATCGAAGGATGCTCTGATACCAGTTGATGGGGGACGGAGCCGGGGAAGAAGGGAAGGAGGAAGAAGCCGGGAAGAGGCGGGAAGAAGGGAGGAGGAGACAGGAAACTGGGCAAGCCGACTTCACGTCATTTCATTTCTTTTTCAAATCTGTCATTGCCCATCCACAGGGATACGGGTAGATACATATAGGAGGGGATGGGTTCACAAATGACCAAAATACCCATTCCCTCAAAATATTCAATAAAAACCCAAAAATTACATAAAAACAGGAAAATACCCAAATGACACCCAAATGGGCCAAACAAAATATCTTGGCCTACTACAAAAATATACTAAGGCCTCAAAAGTCATGTAGAGTGCCGTCGTCCAACCAAAGTGACGTCGGCTCCGCACGACGACGCCGGTAAACCCGCGACGGGTCAAAACGGACAAGTCCTCGAGTGTCCGCACCGGTAATGTTTTCGAGTTTTTCTGTGTGATTCATGTTATACCTAGAATAACCCTCCACTAGTCCAGTGGCTTGGGTGCCATGATGAGCACATCGACTGAGTGTTTGTCCTGTGTCTTGAACACATCTGGTTTAGAGCCGTTTACCAAGATCTCCCTATGTTTGTACCTGAGTCCGGGCTGGGAGAAAAACAGCCAGGGGCAGTGTTGAGGAGTCCACTTGTATGCACACGTGACTAGGGGTACAGACACTGTGGTAAGAGTGGACAACACCACAGACCCAAGCTGGTCATGTTCTTCACTCGCCTCACTCTTCTACATTCGGGAGTCCAG
This sequence comes from Colocasia esculenta, assembly GCA_014218235.1. NCBI lineage: Eukaryota > Viridiplantae > Streptophyta > Magnoliopsida > Alismatales > Araceae > Colocasia > Colocasia esculenta. Next base: position 189,002,745 of record CM024754.1, on the reverse strand, counting down.
CTGAGGCAGGCAAGAAGAGGGCCACAATTTGGCCAAACCGTGGCAGGTTTAGTAGCTGGCAGCAGATAGAAGTCGTAACTGGACACACCTGGACTGTCAAGGCTTCACTTGCCGCACCTCAATGGAGGGGGCAGACCAAGTGTGGAGCTATAGTCAGATAGTGAGATGCCGATGTGCACACCTGATTACGAGACTAGTGGTAGAGTTTCTTGTTATCAGAAGACTTAGTTTTACAGCTAGGATACTTGCAATGCATCCTCCATCGGAAATGTGTTTATTTACTTGTAGTTTCCATTATACTAGTTTGATTGTTGCCTTTTATTCTACCACCGTACCTGCATAATTTAGTAGTCATTTACTGTGATTTCCAGCAAAGCGATGGGATCGGATGTTCCCCACTGGACCTTTGTTTCGAGAGGCTGACTTCCTACCTTTTCAGCTGAGGCCTCTCAATAGCAGCAATGCAGTTGTAACGGAGAAGACAGGACATCCCAGTCTTAGCAGTGTTCAGCAACAGTGTGCTTGGAGTTTCCTTTGTGTAGTTTTATCTTAAATAGTTGTATCTTTCTTACTTGTATTGTACTTCTATCTGGGACATTGTATATGTTACATTTATGTAAATATTACATTTTAAGTCAATTTGTTATTTGCCTCTTTAGACTGTTAAATATACTCTTCTGGGATCTAGAAATCTGTGGATAGCAGGTCAGATTTGTGCTGCATCGGCTCTTTAACGGACAGCAGATCTTGGGTCGTTACACAAAGTCAGAGAAGATTTCCATATTATATAGGGATGGGGACCCTGGTTAGCTACTAGTCTGCAGACTCTGCACCAGACTTCCCTGTTTCTTTGGCCTTCCATGCTCCACCTGATAATTCCCAACATCTGATACCAAGAACTCCAGCAATGAAAAATATTCTTTTAACTTCACTTAATTGGTCCAAGACCTCTACAGATGAACAATGGATGAGAAACATTGCTTTTGCCTCAAACATTCCAAACATACCTCCAGCCAGTGCTTGCCTAACTCGATTTCTGATTCTGATTCTAAAAGTTTCCCCTTCCATCATGTTCCTACCAGACTGTTCCCATGGAACTCCATATTCTTATGTACTGGTTAAACCAAGTGAACTCCACGGTCAGACTTTCTTCTCATGGTTCTGGTTCACTTTTCCCTGCCTTCCCACAGACTACTCTGCTGGTTCCTCTGCACTGCACACTGCAGTACAATGCCCGACTTTATGAAAACAACAACATACTGCAGCATTCTGGCATTCACATGTGACATGTCTAGTGACCTATCTCCAAGCAATGAAAACACCTATATTCCTTCGGAAGAGAATTCTTGAAGTATAGGACATGAGAAAGTCCTTTGGATCAAGACAGGTGACAAAGCGGCCTGTAAGATGAAGGTCGTCTCAAGGGATTCCCGCCTCCATGCTGCAGGCTCCTTCCATCACCTTTTGGATCTAGAATTCTTACAGTTGGCTCAACACTTATGAGAACATATATGATAATGTGTTGTAGGCCAAGGTCTTATATGTAACAGCAATCGTAAAAGAAGTGCGGATTAACATAAAGATCGAAGGAATGAAGCCACACCAGATAAAAAGAAGATGAAACTATTTACATGAAAGGAACACATCTCTTCCAAATCCCATTCTCGAACTACCACTGCCAACAAAGCAACTAAACTCGAAATCAGTTACCAATCATGCATGAAAAGAAAGCACTAACCAATAAAAGCATAACACAGGCTGTCTCCAGTCTTCCAATCTCGAATTACCTCAGCTCTGCAAGTAGAAATTTATGGGGTCAAAAAGAAGATGAAAAAAAGATAACAAAGCTACATGATAACATTATCATGGTTGTGAAATGGATGTTGCTGGAGCATGTTTGCACTCACGATATTACAGTTCCAAAGCGTGAGAAGATCGTATGCAGATCTTCATCCTGTATTAATGTATGAAAGGATGTGGTTATTCCTATTGTCTTAATAAGCAACAAAAAACAAAAGTTAATAAAGAGTAATATGAGAACTTTGAGTGTTTGCTTTCCTTGGGTAACAAGAATCACATTGCCGGTAGAAATGTAGAGGTGAATGATATGTATACGACCATCATAAAACCAGGCAGAGATGCCATTTTAAGTAACTAAAAAAATATTGCAGTCATTATTGTCAAGCAAAAAGGAGAAAGATTGAGCAAGTCAAGACAAATTACTCACTTGTGTTACAGGATTAAGTTTACATACAAACAAGACATTATCTGGTGGCTTTATTTCAGCAACAGGAATATCACCGATCTATATTAATAAAAAAGATATCAGCAAAAAATCATACACTGCAGATGATTAGGGGAAAAGGGAAAGACTGCCTGAAACTTACACTCTCAAGAATAGCAGCATTAGTATGTGCTTCTCTAGCACGAAGTGCTTCCTCAAGCTCTGCTGGACCTACTGTTTCATCCATAGGCACCCAATCATCTTCAAGTCGTGGCTCTGCAGTCTTTTTAGTTTTCATGATTGAAACAAGAAGTGAGTAAAGCTAATGTTATATTATAAGCACAATATTTGTGAATAAAATACATCAAGATCAGTGTTCAGAGGTTGCACGTAAAATTACATAAAGCAACTTCTTAATATGCACAGATGATCATATATGCAAAGGATGTTTCGCTATCTAGGCATTTCTAGAGAGAGAAGCTCTGAGGATTTCGCTCCCGGTGTCTTGTCTCTCCGGGCTCGGAGATGTCTCCGGCTTTGCACTGGGGATCTCTGGGCCTGGTCTGTTTCGGCTGCGGGAGGAAGGGGCATTTTCAGCGAGCATGTGAGTTCATTTGTGGTCGGTTTTTGTCGGAGCGTTTTGTTCGGGGCCAAAGGCCAGTGTCGTATGCGGAGGTGGTGAAATCCCCAAAGCCAGCCCCGTCCTATTTGGCGATCTCGGGAGAGGCGATACATGCTGGAGTGTTCCCAGCGGAGGGCTTGGATGCCTGGCTTGGGAAATGTCTTTGGATGTCTCTGGTATTAGGGGGTGTTGGAACACGTGGAATTTCCATCTTTTTAAATAAAATTTTATGGGTGGTATGTCGGTGTATTTTATGTGCATGGGCGTGCCAATTCATTTAATTTTGGACTTGCTTGATGCGAGATTTGGTGTGTCCATTTATTGGACGGTTGCGCCTTAATTTAGTGTATTTGTTCCGCATGTTTATTTTATCAAGCGATTTGAGTTTCATGTATTGGACACTTCCTCCACCGACCGGAGTCGATATTAGTTTACATCGGATTAAATTCGAACACTTTTGATAACAAAGTCGAGATTTGTATTTTATAATGGCAAGGACAACATGATTTTGACCATTTAAATGAATTTTCTTGAAGCACATATGATTTTTGGTGCATATTTATATTTCATGTCCATATGAATATATTTTCACATGACATGGTTTCCATATAGAAATATAGACATATGCACATGACGGATATGTCATGTTCTTTATGAGTTTATGGTCTCAACATGAGGAATCATGCTCATATTAACATATTTCCACATGGCATGACCTCCACGCGGAGATATAAACACACAAATACATGGACACTTCTTCCCCATGGAGTTAACTCGACATGGAGGTACGCGGACGGACATATAAATATCTATTTCCATGGAGTCCCACTCGACATGGAAATACATATATACACGAACATACAAACATATCCTCATGGAACCAGCTCAACATGAGGAGAATGAACACGCGTATGTTTAAATATTTTATCTCTACGGAGTTCCGCTCAACATGGAAGATATTTAAACATAGTAACACATAACATTTTCATCTCCATGGAGTCCTGCTCAACATGGAGATATTTAAATACATGAACATTTAATATTTCATCCCCTATGGAGTCCAACTCAACATGGGGGTATTTAAACATGGACATTTAGATTTCATCCCCGATGGAGTCCCGCTCAACATGGGGGGATATATACACAGGGTTATTTAAGGTCGACCTTGTCCTGCTGAACACGAGTTGTCGAGCACGCCTTCTTCCGAAACGATCCCACGAACCTTTGGAATTGATGGCGACTAAGCACCTCCGAAAGCCCTTCTTCTGAGTCCTCTCGAAAGAACCCCATTTCCGAAATATTTTTAGTGTTTAGAGAGAGAGGAGAGATATCTACCTGGATGGAGGTCCATCCGAGTAGGGGGGAGCTCCCCTAGGGCTTCCTACCCGAATGGACCCCCATTTGAGTAGGGGGGATCTCCCCTACTCAGATGGGGTGCCCATCTGGGTAGGGATTCCTTACCCAGAGGAGCCTTCCCCTCCTCGGGCTATAAATACAACCCTGGGTGTTTCACCGGGGGTTGGTTTTGGCTCTTTCTTGTTACGGAGAACACTTGAACCTCTCCTTTCGTGTCCTTCCGACTAAGATGAAGAGTACATCATGTTGTCTTGCAAGTGCTTGGTGCTTCCTCTTGCAAGTGAAGAGAAGTGTTGGACTTAATCTTCCTTCGTAGAGTTGGAGTTGCATTCTTCTTCAAAACATCGGTCTTGTTGACCTCGTACTGTCGAAGAACTTGTAATCTTCTTTAAAGCGTCGTTCTTGTTGAACTTGTACTCCATTGAAGAATTTGAAGTTGTATTCTTCTTCGAAGCGTTGTTCTTGTTGAACTTGTACTCTGTCGAAGTATTTGAAGTCGACCTTCGTAATAAGTCCTTCTCCTGACTTAATAAAAGACCGAGATCCAATATAAACATTAGACCAATATGAATATTTGTTGGCATTCCTATATAAATACCCATCATAAATTTACGGGGTCCAACAGGGAGTTTGGATGGGGATGTTGTGAAGTCCACCTTGTAGAAGAGATGGCCTCGAGGGGGTCCCTAGGTGGTTAGGCGTGTTCAGAGGGAGGGGTTGCTGGCCATCGGCTCCTGTGTTTGAAGCTGCAAAGGAGGGGGAGGCCACCGGAGGTCTCATCAGTGGAGGGGCGATTTTGAAGGTGAGTCTGTGGTCGCTTGAGTGGGGTACATACCCCTTGTCGAGCAACAAGGAGCTTTGTGTGAAGCTGGTAGGAGTGCTGCTCCTGTTGTGCGACGAGGTAGGCTTCTCTTTTCTTCTCTAGGGGGTTGGGAAGTTGAAGGCAGGGACCTTACATTTGGTCCTAGAGGGGCAATTGATCTCTGTGGAGGCAATTGTGTTGGCGGAGTCTCCATGTTCGTTGCCCGCGGTCGTCCTTGTAGTTGTTGGGGGGGTCGAGTTTTTTGTGAGGGCTTTCTACAATTCGGTGGGGCTGCAGCGGAGGGTGGCAGCTACCGGGCTAGAGCTTCTTTCGCTGAGGTTGGAGGAGGAAGACAAACAGTGGGCAGGTGATTTGATTTCAAATCGTCCCATCTAGGGATGTAGATCGCGGTCCAAGGAGTTAGGCATCCGAGTTGCTGAACCGGAGGGGCTTTTGCTTGGTTCAGGCGATAGAGAGCAGGCTGGTCTCACGGTGGGCCGTATTTGTGCAATGGGCTGGCTTGAACAGCGGTCGGGGATCGTTGTGATCGCTCAGAGGTAGGTGGATGCTCTTTGAGTCCTCGCCATGACCCGAACTTAACTAGAAGATCCGTGACTCTTGAATTCTGTGGGTCTCGGTTGCCCGATACGAGCCGTCTTCCCCGCCGGAATTCCGGCTCTTCCCAGTCGCATATTTTGAAGATTGACGGCCATACCTCGACATGGCTGGCCGTGGAGCACGTTGCGGCAGCCCGTCTACTTGGTCCTAGACAAGTGGGGACTCAGACTTGCAACAGTGCGAGGGATTACGAGGCCCTGTGTCTAGCCCCCTCTGTCCAAGGCGGCGAGCACCCATCTCTTCAGTTGGCCAGTGATAACCTCCAGTCACTCGCAGAGGCTTGGGGATTGTTTCCTTCTCCCAGTCCTCTTTGGGTGGTTCAGGCTTGGCAGTGCCTGGATCCTCCACATCCTTCCATCAACGACAATGAGGACTGAGTCGCCCACAGGTGAGTTTGGGTTGTGGCAGGTGTCTGGCACGTCAGAGGAGGGGTACAGTCCAAAAAACGTTTGAGGCGTCGCAGTTCGGCCACAACACCAGTCCCTTCTTCGGAGCTCTCGACGACTAACATGGTGCTTCTGGAAAACCCTATAGTGGAGGTGTTGACATGAAAAATTGTCAAATTGTCAAAACCCCCCCCCCCCATTTTCTAAAATCCCAGAATTACCCAAAGGAAAAACCCCAACCGATGGAACATACCATCGGTTAAGGGGTTTAAGCCCCCTCAGCCGATGGAACATACCATCAGTTAGGGGGGTTTAAACCCCCAACCGATGGAACATCCCATCGGTTGAAGCCCCTTCAACCGATGGGACTGTCCATCGGTTGGAGGGGTTCCCCCCCCCCAACCGATGGGACTGTCCATCGGTTGGGAGGGGAGTTCCCCCTAACCGATGGAGGGTTCCATCGGTTAGGCCCCTAACGATGGAACCTCCCATCGATTAAGAAGGGGAGAACCCCTTAACCGATGAGACTGTCCATCGGTTAGGGGGGATCCCATCCCCCTCACCCATCGCATGTAAAGGGGCAAAACCCCTATAAAAAGCCATGTAGCCCCCTAGGGGCAAGGATTCCCCCCCCCCATCTTTTTCGGGTTTTTCCGAAAGGATTGGAAGAAAAAAATCTGAAAAAAGCAAGAAGCTCTTCCCCAAAGTCCCCGCTTGTTCTAAAGGCTCTCCGCTCGGTGTGAAGGTATCGGCTCTTCTCCCACTCAGTGTGAAGCATCCACCCTCGACAAGCGCAAAGAAAAGGAGATCGTCTCCATACGGCATCGACATCTCCTCAATCCCCCTCCATGCCGAGCTAGTCTCCATGGAGGGTTTCTCAAAAAAATAAATCATAATGCAATCCATACCCCCACATCAAGCAAGACTCTGTAGGGGTAATACTCAAGGCGTGTTCTTCGGGGTTTAAATACCTTCCATATCGAGCAAGACTCTATGGATATACGGTATTTAAATATCCTTGTTCTCGTGCTCTAAATGCCTCCATATTGAGCAAGACTCTATGAGTATGGACATTTAGATGCATATGTTCTTCCCGCTTGTCGAGTAAGACTCCGGGATGGGCGAGTGTTTGTGCTCATATGCGTATGCATTTTCTAAAGGAAACTCTGCCCAAGCGGAGGTTCTGTCCGAAAACATAACCATATGCCCACAATATTGTGCTCATATGTATATATTTTCTAAAGGAAACTCTGCCCAAGCGGAGGTTCTGCCCGAAAACATAGTCATATGTTCACAACTCCGTAGTCATATGTATATGTTTTCTAAAGAAAACTCTGCCCATGCGGAGGTTCTGCCCGAAAATATATCCATATGTTCACAAATTTATATTCATGTGAATATGTCTTTTAAAAGAAACTCTGCCTAAGCGGGGGTTCTGCCCAAAAGCATATCCATATGTCCATAAATATATATGTGCATATGTGCGTATTTCATGGGAAAACTCTATCCATACAGGGACTCTCCTCTAAAATAATACAATCATATGCCCATTGAGTTCATACTCATATATCCGCGCGATAACTCTGTCTATGCGGGAGCGCTGTCCAAATTCACAATATATTCAAATATCAAATGAATCCACGGGTATACACCCGTTCACTTCCCAAATTATATTTCAAAATCCCCAAAAGGAAATTCATATCCTTTTCAAAATAAAGCCCTTTCTTCAAAGAAAATATTCTCATTCAAAATAGAATATTTCAAAAGCAAATCCATCTCTTTAAATCAAAATCCATTTTGTCTAATAAAAAAGGGAAAACATTGTATTACAATTTTCTAGAAAATGCATAATCTCGACTTTGCTATCAATGGTATTCAGGTTAAAACTGATGTAAAAATAACATCAAGGGCTTTTAATCCGATGTAAACAAAACATCAATTCCGATCGATGGAGACAGGGGTCCAGCACATGCTACCCTAATCGCCTGATGAATAAAAATTGTGGAACTAATAAGTTCAAAAAATAAAGTGGCGCACTTGTCCATTCCATGGACATCAAATTTTCTTTCTGCATTGCGCGGATTTTAATCTTCTGTCTGCTAGACAGGCTGGCACGCCCCGCAAGGCAAAAGAAATAAATAAAAATAAAATCAAACTCAAACATAACCATATAAAGATATAAGCATACGAAAATTTCCGCGTCCGACAGGAGGCTGACCGGGAGAACAACGGAGGTGGTTCCGACAACTGCGAGGGAGTTGGAGGTGGTACTGTGTGTTGCACTGGTGAAGAGGAGGGTGTGCTTCTAGACTTGCTTCCATTCTCCTTTTTGTCTGACAATCAACTCCGGGATACCCCAGTTTTGCGCATGCCTACCCATCTGGCAGAGGGGGCTGATAGACCAGACAAGGAGGTAGACTCCCACCAATAGGTATTAGCCCTTCCTACCCCAGCCCCGAGGGTGGAAGATTTGTGTGCGGCGATGGAGCAGGTTGACGAAGCATTTCAAGGGAAGGAATCACCTCCCGAGAACAATGAGAATCTTACCAAGGGGGAGGTTATGGATATTCTAGCCAAGGTTGAGAATTTCATGGAGACTCAGGCTAGTGAAACTATTAGGTTGATTGGTGTATCTACTGAAGGCATGGACAAAGGTGTGAAGTCCACACTACTTTTGATCAAACGTAGATGGATGATAGATATTGCTTGAAAGACGAAAACTGATATGGCCGTCAAGAAAGGAGTATCAAAGCTCAATGAAGCTAAGGGTTATGGGGAGCTAGGAGAGGCATTGCCAGGTTGTATGACTTTATCGTTGTGTGGTTTTTTGTTTTGGGGCATTGTATGATGGGGGTGGGGGCTTTATGATGTGCAGTGTTTTATGTTGCAAGACTGTTGATTGTGTTCCGAGGAGGGAGTAGCATATAGGTGAATTTTGTCTTTTGCTTCTTGCTCCCCTCACAAACTTTGGTTTGTCATCCTTTGTTTGGGGGACTTATGTGAGAGCTCCCCCTGCTCTTGTATACTTTTTTCCTTTTCTAATACCAGTGGTACCATCCACTTCTTAAAAAAAAAATGCACAAACGATCTTAAAGGTCTAAACCAAAAAGGGTTACAGACTATCGAGAACAATAAAAAAACAAAAAAATAGATAGTCACACAAAGGCTACCATCTTGCAAGCGACTCGCTGAGATGAAATTACAAACCTACAAAATTTACTACGCAACATTATTGTGCATAGGCCAAACCACATAGGAGGGTATGTTTCCTTCCATGCCAATCATTAGAAGCAGCCAGCCACCTCCAACTTATTTAAATACCCCTTTGAGGCTTCTCCAAGGCAAGAAGGTGGAGAGCCAAGTTGAAGACCGTTGAACTGACTATTATTCTATCCAAACTTGGCCAGTTTATTATCAATTTTGAACATTTTTTAAGAAATTTTGTATGTCTCATTGTTGGAAGCGGAAAAATTATGGGTTTATGATGGCAAAATATCGCAAACGAAAAAGAATATATTCAATTTTTCTTTTAGGAGTTGCGGGCGTACCAATCTGTATAACAGACAAATTAAGAATCCACGTGACGCGGAGAAATTAGGTGTCCGTTTATCGGACAATTGCGCCAATATCTAAGGTATCCGTTCCGCTTACGGATTATAAGACGGAGTGGGTTCGTGTATTGGATCTTTCCCCACTGACCGAAGTCAGTGTTAATTTACATCGGCCTAAAGTCTGAACACCTTTGATAAATTGCCAGAGATAAACCTTTTAAATCCTTTCCATGGGTTCTGATAAGTAGTGCAAGGTTGTTGGTATGGCTCATGATGGGCTAATGCTCAACACATAAAAGGGATTAAGAGAGCTAGGATTTCTCAATATGTCGTGGTGGTCATGGGAGAAAAATCCTATAATCCAGGGATAAAGACATGACAAGGGATACATGTCTTCCTAGAGCATGGATGGCATAGTCGGATCGGGGTGTTGGGTCGGACCCAGCCGACTCCGATCCGAGTCGGGTCGGGTCGAAGGATTCGCCCGACTCCATGGGAGTCTAGCCGATCTAGGATCGGTCAGGTTAAAAAATGAAGAAAAATTGTGAAAAAAATCAGAGAAAATTCTAAAAAAATCAGTAAAAATTACAGAAAATTATGAAAACACATACAACATTCATTGAATACAAACACAATAAAATTCAAATCTTATCATGTTCATGTATCATAAAAAAAATAACGATGATTAAGACATAATGATTATGTTCATACATTGAAAAAAAAAAGATATATCTACAAGTTTATAACATGAAATAAATAAAAATACCTTGTCAATTTGACATTTCTGAACCCTCTTCCTCTGCCTCATAAAGCTAAGCAAGTGGCCCATAGTCATGTCCTCCATACTGGGTATATCCATAGCCAAACAAAGAATTGGCGATGTCTTGGAATCCTCTTTAGATGTTTCGAGGTGTCATTGCTTGTTGGTTTGAACTTTCTTCTGATTGTCCTGAAGTGAAGAAACTACCATACCCAATAGTTTGAATATTGCCCAAATAACTTGTCCCAGTACTAGAGCTGATATTTGAATATGGCAACTTTGGAGGACTAAAAATGGGTGGATAAGAAGGCATATATCCCCAATCATGCCCTGCTTGCCTTTATTGGCCTTCATATCTCTCATTTGTTCTTATGCTTCCCCTTGGCTTCCTTCTTGTTGATGGGATGGTACTGAATAATCATCATATCCCGAAAGGATACCCCCAAGCCTACCTCCTGTGACTCCAATACCTGCGGCAGCACCATCATCATCATCATCATCAGGTGATTGAGTGGACTCATCACTCCCAACTGCTTTTCCATTCTTAAGCATCTTCTTCTACGGTGATAATGCTTTTCCTCTGCCTCATATAATCTGGCCAAGTGAGGTGGTAGGGGTGGAGCCTCAGAAAATGGCTCCCCAATAGGTGTCTCCTCGGGAGAGTCCTCTGTACGATCTTGTAATTTTCTTCTTGCTTCCTCTGTTCTTTCCTTATGGGGCTTTGTTTTTTTCTTGCCTTTGTCTTTCTTTCTTTTTGGGTACAATTGAGTGGTAGATCATCTTAATTTTGGCTAAGATGAAAAAAGTCTAGTAGTCTCCTGTACTGTGGCAGATCTTCTTAATTCGGGCCTTTGACCTCTCTTGGGAACAAATGCATATCCAGGCACATGTTCTTCATATCCTACATCTTCTGCACATGCTTGAACCAGGAGATCATCAGGATGAAACTCAGATATCTCTCTCTCAGCTCTCGTCTTCACCCAAGCATGTAAAGGGTGTTCTTCATTTAGCAATTCATCCACATCTATCTCAAGAACTACCTCCTCAATTATTCTGTCAGCTAGTTGCATGAATCTCTGTCTTTCTTCTTTTTGCTTCACCCTTAAACGCATATTATAGTGGCAATAAACCAGCTTCTCTAGCCCATCCACACCCAGCCTATTGCGGATTTTCGTGTGAATAAGGCTGAATGTACTTCAATTTCTTTCACATTGGCTAGAAGAAGTGATTTGACTTAACACTCTCACTGCAACATATGTTAAAAGGTTCATATCGGCTTGCTGGTAATTTACTTGAATCCACCATTCAGCTGTTGCCATGGTATGCAATCTCGCGAGATTCTCGCGAGAATATCGGTCTCGGCCCCTTCCCGAGAAACGAGAAGGCCGAGATGAGTCAGGTAGGGTTGTCAGGATCTCTTCAGGCAGGGTTGTGAGGATCTCTTCTGGCAGGGTTGTCAGGATCCCCTTATTTACATGAATATCATTTAAGTAAATGTTAGTATTTACTTAAGATATTACATGTAAATAAGGAAGTACCCCCTATTTGAATCCAATAAAAATATCAAAAAAATCATATCTCTTACCAATAAAAAGTCAACTCTCCCATCGAAGAAGAAAATCGTGATTTTGGTGATTTTAGCGAAATGCTAACTTTCTAATCTCTCATAATTTAGCCTATCTAAAAATTTGATAATTCAAATAAACCACATGGAACACTAAAAATTCAAAGTCCGGTAAAAAAAGTCAAACGTGCATGTGACTTCTCCAAGGGAGCCACTCTCCTACTGACAGCACTTAGTCTGTTTGAGACCTCTCAAGATTTGGTCAAACATAAACTATCATCACCCAAACTCATGAGAATTCACTTCCTAGTTTCTTTATTTATTTACCTGTGTTATATTAAATATATATATAATAATCATATGCGAATCAGATCGATTCCATATGAATCGGATAGATTCAAGGCGAACCCGATTCGGTCCAAATCGCCGCTCCAGCAAACCATGATGTGACCTATGTCATCCACAGTTGAGACTTGGGAATGTATGCAATTATCTATGTTCCTTAAGGAATTATCTATGTGAACCTATGTGATCCACACTTTTATGTTATCCTGATCTCCCGAGATCTTACCGAGATCTCTTCTCTTTGACCCTCCCGAGACGAAGCCGAGATCCGATATGGCAAACCTTGGCTGTTGCAATAAAAGGAGTGGACATTAATCAGTTTATAATGATGAACTGCTAAATGTGATACATTTATGATTTTTTGGCAAACAATTCTCATGTAAAATAACTTAGAGTGAGTCTTTGAGCTGCAAATCTCATGTCATATGCTCCATATGTCCCAAGTTTCATCATATACCTTTCCACCTACAGAATGGAAGATATAACATATGTCAAATGACCGTTGCAAAATGAAACATGCATACATATGCAAAAGACAACATTATATGCTACCTCTGCCAATGTATCTAATCTTTCATTCATTGTCCTTGCTAGGCGAGTGATGACGTTCACAGTGCCTCTCATCACTTCTCCATCATTATGTACATTATCTTTGTATTGAAATCTAATGTTGAAAAAATATCTTGCATATGATAAGAATTTTCAGCATGGTATGATAAAAATTCATCCATTAATTAGATTCAATAAATTACCTGCAACATGAAAATCACGGTGGAGAGTCATCTCCCATCTTTTGTTAATGCTGGCCCACCATTTTCTGTATGCTTTGGGATTCCTTTCCCTCAAATGTTCCTTTTCTCTGTCCATTGCCTCATACAAATATCCCATATCATTTTTATCATCACCATCAACCATTCTAAGAACAAGTACCAGATGCTCTATTACTTTGAGGTAGTAGGAAATTCTCTCCCAAAATCGTGCATTGCTAATCAAATCTTGTACTTAGAGAGCAACATCTTTACTTTCAACCCTAAGAGTGTTTACATGTTGCAAAAATTGCTCAGAATTAATCAACTGGCCCAATTGATGCCTATATTTCATGAGGCTCTCCAAAGAAATAAAATTTGATGCAAATCGAGTGGGACCAACACGAAGAAGATCTCGTCCATCTGTGTATTACCTCATCATATTCAAAATTCTATTGTGAGCATAAATAAATAAAGTGATCATTTGAGCATCATCAATGAGGCCATGAATATGTGGATCTCTGCCTATGTCCTCCATCATCAAATCGATACAATGCGCTACACAAGGAACCCAATACAGATGTTCTCTTCTTCCATCAACAATCTACCAGCAGCCTTATAGCTCGCTTCATTGTTAGTGACAACTTGTACAATATTTTCTTCACCCACTTCCTCCACAACTTCATCCATTAGTCTAAATAAGTAATCTGCATTCTTGATGTTGTCAAAGGCATCAACAGATTTAAGGGAAATGGTACCCTCACAGTAATAAACAAGAAAATTAATCATAGATTTTCTTGTTGTCTTTGTCCAACCATCACACGTAATGGTGCAACCACGTTTTTTCCAAACATTTCTGAAGCCATTAACCCATCCTTTCAACTCATCATACTCCTCATCAAGCCCAGCATCATAAATGTACTTCCGTGTGGGAGCCTTAAGACCAGGCCCAGCTTCTGTAATTGCATCCAACATAGTCTGTAATTGCATCCAACATAGTCTGAAAATACGGGCTCTCTGTCGTATGAGTCGGCACACCTACACGTAAAAACCATTTTACAATACCTTTGATTGCTCTCTTTGCTGCCTTTGCAGTGGCTTTGACTCCTTTCAAGACCTGCTTGATAGAAGGTTGCTTTACAGACCTTGATCTATACAAATATCTATCCATAGAATCCTATGTAGGATTATAAACATCTGAGAGTCTACCTCCACACCCTAATGCACCAGCAGCCTTACGAACTGATGTGCTCCTAGAAAGAGATCTCCTAGAGTCATCTCTAGACAAATGTGACCCTAATGTCCCCATTCCCCTTCGTCTATCGTGTTCCTCTACACAAGAACGCCGACAAGCATGTGCAGCTGCAGTGAACTCAGGATCAGAATCATCATCATCCTCATCATCATCAACATTGATTGGTAAACTATAATCTCTATAAATCTGTCGCCCAGAAATCTCATCTTGAAGTTGTTGTTGCTGTTGAGTTGTCAATAATTTTTTAGTCTTTTTCTCCTTTATGTACGCTTTCATTTCATTCCTAACCTTAAGTGGACATGATGGGCATTTTGCTACATTTCCTGAAATTCCAGCAATATGTTGTTCAAGGCGATATATGCCTCCAAACATCTCCTTTGCACACCAATTACATTTCACTTTTTTCTATCATGCATCAAGGAGAGTACTATGAGCCCAACCAGGATCAATGGCCTACTCCACCTCTTGCTCTTGATGTTCTTGATCTGCCATATTCCTGTATAAGATAGAAACTTAGATGTGATATTTATGCATGTGCATTTGGTACAATGAGAGTAAATGCATGCAATTGAATAAGACTAATAAATGTAATTGGGAACTTTGATAACTCAATTGCACGTTAATTACATTAATTAGACAAAATCTCTAATTTCTTAACCTTAATTAGGGTTCAATTTGGAAATTTTGGGGAAAATGGGCCATGCAATGCAATTGAGTCTACAAACAAACTCTAATCAACTCAAATGGCTGCATTGGACACTCAATTGCACATTAGTTACAATAATGACACAATCCCTAATTTTTAAACCCTAATTAGGGTTCAATTTGGGGATTTTAAGGAAAATGGACCATGTAATGCAATTGAGTCTACAAACAAACTCTAATCAACTCAAATGACTGCATTGGACACTTAATTACACATTATTTACATTAATTACACAATCCCTAATTTTTAAACCCTAATTAGGGTTCAATTTGGGGATTTTTAGTAATGAGGGACATAAACATCTTATTAATGCTATTTATCTATAGATCTATAACATATTCAACATTCCTATTTTTTATATTTTAAAAAAACTCACCTTGCACAACCGGCGGCGGCGGCAGCGGTGGAAACCACCCTCCTTCACCCACAAAAAGATGTTCGAAGAGTTGGACAAACACCCAAAGGAAATACAAGACTCTTCTTGGGGCACCTTAGGGCTTAGATTTGAAAATTTCAAAAAAAAATACAGAAGAGAGAGAAGAGAACAGAAAAGAGAGGAAGAAGGAAGAAGCAGCGGCAGCGATGTGCGGCGGCGCCGACGCCGACGGCCTACAGCGAGCCTCCTCGGAGCTCCGGCGGCAACGGCGAGGGAGGGTACCTCCGGAGGGGGGGGGCAGGGGGCTAGGAGCCTAGCAGAGGAGACCTGTCTCGGGACTGCGCAGACAACTCTCTGTCTGCGCAGTCCCGATCCCTCCTTAAGGAGGGATCCACAGGAGTCGGCCGTAGTCGAGCCGGACCGCTCCAGGCGAATCCGGCCATGGATGGCAAAGTCGGCCGATCCGGGTCGGAATCGGCCGACTAGGGTTGGAATCGGCCTATGGCGACCCGATTTGGGGGGGGAAACAACGACCCACCCACTATGTAAGGTGGGATCGGGGTGGATCGAGCAGAATCGGATGGAGTCGGACTGGATCCCCACTATGTAAGGTGGGATCGGGGTGGATCGAGCAGAATCGGATGGAATCGAACTAGATCGGGCTGATCTAGTCTGACTCCATCTGATTCCATCTGCTTTAGCCCGATTCTCTCAGCTTACCTTAGCCACGTCTGATCCCATCCACTTACCTTATTTACCTGAACATCATTTAAGTAAATGCATTTACTCAAGATATTACATGTAAATAAGGAAGTACCCTCCATTTGAATCCAATAAAAATATTAGAAAAATCATATCTCTTACAAATAAAAAGTCAACTCTCCCATCTAAGAAGAAAATCGTGATTTCGATGGTTCCATCAAAATAGCGACTTTCTAATCTTTCATAATTTGGCATATCTAAAAATTTCATAATTCAATTAAACCCAATAGAATACTAAAATCTAAAGTCCGGTAAAAAAAGTCAAACGTGCATATTTCTCCAAGGGAGCCACTCTCCTACTGACAACACTTAATCTGCTTGAGGCATCTCAGAATTGGTCAAACTTAAGCTATCATCACCTAAACTCATGAGATTTTTCACTTTCTAATTGAAAAGAAACTAGAAAGTGACAATTCATAATATCTTAAGTATACTTAAATGATGTTCAGGTAAATAAGGTATCATAATTATTGTTGCTCTGTATTGTAATATGAACATATGTGCAACTATATGTACAACTAGACTATGGATATACCCAAAATGTTCTATTATTATATATTTTAAAAGAAATTTTCCTGATTTTTTGTGATTTTTTCTCATTTTTTTTACAATTTTTTATCATTTTTTAACCTGGCCGATCCTGGATCAGCCGGACTCCAATGGAGTCGGGCGGATCTCGCCCGACTCGGGTCGGGGTCGGCTGGGTCCAACCCAGCACCCCGACCCGACTATGCCATCCATGAATCCGACCCGACTAGGGCCGACTCCATTAAAAGGAGCCTTGCTTCCCGCGGAAGCGGCCTGAAGCGAGTCGAATTGGGGTGGAGCGCTCAGAGTCAGGTTGAGTCGGCCCGACTCCACCCGATTACGGGCGATCCACCCCGATTCCACCTTATACCGTGAGTGGGTGGTTGTCCCCCCCCCCCCCCCCAGGTCGGGTCACCATAGGCCAATTCCGCTTCGAGTCGGCCGACTTTGCTATCCATGCTAGGAATGGGAAGTAAGATGCATGACCATCTTCGACATATAAATATCAGGTTTATGTATATTCTTCGAATACTATTATGCTCTAAATTACAGTTAACCACGCATAAAATGATAATGACAAAAAGTTCATAATGGCTTATTAAGAAAAAATTTAAGATAAACAGGCTTCTTTGATGTTCCAATGTGTCTGTGAGGTTTAAATTTGAAAATCCTTTCAATTTCCCTACTAGAATAAAAGCCCACAGCAACTCCAGTCCAATATTTACCATTTTACATAACATGCTACATCATCAATCACTAAGGTAATTTGGCAACAGACATCTAGCAATAGCCTGAAACCAGACTCTACAAAACTATAGCAAGTATACCAGGACAGCAGAAGCTGCAGAACAAAGATGTGTGAGCAAGATGATCATTTATCATTTGCCTAGCTGGAACCATTCTCAAAGCCTTTCAGTTGTTCTGTTTTTACACTCTTGAAGGATCACTGTTATGCATTTTTGTGGACAACAGAAACCAGATATGGTGCTCCATGAAATTGGTTAGAATTGCTTACTTCCACATCCGGCTTGCCTTCAGGAGACCTATCAGGAACAAGTTCATCCAGCTGAGGTGGATCAGGAAAAGGATCATCCAGGACATATGTGTGTTTGATCCTGTTACAATAGTTACATCATAAACAGTTACAAGACAGAAAATGTATGCAATGTCTTTTTTGAAAGAAAGGGTAGGGTGCATAGAAATAATGGAAACATACAAGAAGGTTGAGACAATTCATGAACACAAAACAGTCAAATCCAACAACATTGTCCCTTGCTTTGTAAGGAACAATACATCTCAAAATACAGCCTCATACAGTCTCCACCTCTCAGAGAAGAGAACAGTAAGAAACCACACATCTCTTTTAGAACTGTAGATTTGTGGGGAAGAAGAGGAGTGGAAGAGAGAGGAGAAAAGGAAAGAGATGTGCAGGACCATGGAAGGCAGAATCGGCTGGCTCAGGTTGGGACTACCAAGTGACGATCCAAATTCAGGGGGTAGTCAAGTTTGGAAAATTCCAGTTGGATTCATGGAAGGCAGAATCGCTAGGATTGGCCCAGGATCGGCCGATCCTAGATCGGATCGACGGCTGGGGGATCCGACTCCGGGGGGAAGTCCCCCGAAATCCAAGTTTTAATGTGGATCGGCCGAACTCGAGTGGAATCGAGTTGGATCGACCAGGGATTGAGCAATCCGGTCGATCCCCATCGTTCCGGACGTTAAAATTCAAATTTTAAGTTTGGCCCCGGTCGAGCCCTTATCGGGCATAGTCGGTGTTGAACGGCAAAGTGTGACACGTTTATTGCAGCGAAATTACAAAATCCATCAGATGATGGTCCGGCGACTAGCCTAGTTGAAGCCTATTTTGGCGGACGACGGTTCGTTGCGGATATGATAAAGGGCCGTTGGTCACGAAGATTAATAGTTGGTTATCAGCAGGCCTGTTACAATACATTATCAGCACCTGCTCAGAGGCCAAAAGTTGTGATTTAAAATGACCCCAAGGTTATTTAAGTTACAAACTTATTAGCGGGACCTTCCCCAAAATTCAGCAGGGAGTTCCCGGCCCTTAAATGGTGCCCGGTCCCGGTTAAAATGAAAGTACAAGAGAACGTGTCTCCGTTTCAAGTACGAAGCACGGAAAAATCCGGCAGCACAAGGTCTATAGACCGAGTATGAAGAACGTACAAAGAACAAGCTCGAGGAAGAACTCCGAGGCTTGCAAAGGCACCCTCTGATCGGGCAGAGCTCCGAGAAGTCAGGCGAAGCACCAAGAAACGGAGCGGGACGCCAGCAGCACCTCCGGCAGCACAAAGTCTATAGACCGAATACAAAGAACACACAAAGAACAAGCTCCTCCGAGGCTTGCAAAGGCACCCTCCGATCGGGCAGAACTCCGAGAAGTCGGGCGAATTCCAAGAACAAGCAGGACTTCAGCAGCACCTCCGTGCTCCAACAAGTCCTGGAAATGAGGGTGTAGGGGGGGTCCTTTATAGACAAAATCCCCCCTCTCTCCCCTCTCTTTCCATCGGTTAGGTCCCCCTAACCGATGGTGACCTCACAATGAGGTCACCATCGTTAAGGGGGGTCTCCCCCTAACCGATAGTGACCTCACATGAGGTCACCATCGATTAAGGGCTAACCGATGGTGACCTAAGCATGAGGTCACCATCGGTTAGGGGCTCTCTCTCTCTCCTCTCCCACGCATGTAAGCCGAAAACCCCTATAAATACCCCCCTATTCCAAAGGAAAGGGGTCTTCTACTTGCCCGGGCGAAGCCCTTTGGGTTCGGAATTGGCTCCGCGAAGCCCTGTTGGGAAAATCCCAGAAAAATAGAAAAGAGCATTTGCTCATTCCCTCTCTCATTCTCAATCCCTCCTCCGGTGTGTGAAGGTACAAATCCCCTTCTTTAGCCGTAGGCAGGCGCGGAGGAGAGCGCGTTCGGCGTAATCGTCATCAGCATTCCTTCTTAATCTCCATCCCCCACATCGAGCGAGTCTCTGTGGTGATATTCCCGGGTTTTAATGCCGTCCATATCAAGCGAGTCTCTATGGACACATGGTATTTAATACCCATGTTCTCCCCGCCCATCGAGCGAGTATCTGGGATGGTGGATTTTGTGCTTATATGTATATGTTTTCTTGAGGAGACTCTGCCCAAGCGGAGGTTCTGCCCAAGGACATATTCGTATATCACAAATTTGTGTTCTTATATTATGTTTCTTAAGACGAAACTCTGCCCAAGCGGAGGTTCCGTCCATGACACATATTAAGGATCACAAATTTGTAATTATAAATATGTTCCTTAGGGAGAATCTCACCCGGACAAAAATCTCTCTCAGGGACGTATCCATGTAAATACAAACTCGTGTTTATGTATATGTTTCTTAGAGGAAACTCTGCCCAAGCGGAGGTTCTGTCCGAGAACATATTCGTATATTCACAAATTTCTGTTCTTATGTATATTTTTCTTAGAGGAAACTCTGTCCAAATGGAGACTCCCCTAAGAACATATCCATAAAATCACAAATTTGTGCCTATACGCATATGTCTCTTAGAGGAATCTTGCCCGAACAAAGTTCCCTCTAAATTCATATCCGTATAATCACAAACTTCATGTTTATATAAATAATTTCTTAGTGGAATCTCTGCCCAAATAGAGACTCTGTTCTAGAATATATCTATATATCACAATATGCCCCGTTTGTATATGTTTCTCAAGAAAAGGGGGACTCCGTTCATACGGGGGGCTCCTTTTATCGGACACTCTGCTCAAGTGGAGATACCATTTGAGAATGTATTTACAAAGTGCAAATTTGTGTTTATACACATATTCTCTTTAAGCAAATCCCTCCGGTAAAGTTCTTCTCTCCGAGAATACATGGATATAAACATATGCCAATATAAAATTCTCTACAAGGACACCCTGCCTAAGCAGGGACTCACCAAGACATACTCATATATTAAAAAAAAAAGGATTGTGATAATATACACACATCCAAAGAAAAAGAGATAAGACAGGGACCGTGCTCAGATACCCCAAATGGAGCACATATGCACCTCCACGAAATATACCCGAATGCTTCGGCAAAAATCAACAATGGGACAAGGACTTCCGTGGAGATACATCCATATGATCTCCGGAAATTGGACCCGCACAAGTACGAATGATGATAAAAGAAACTCTTCCTCGACGATCGAACTCTGCTCAGAAATGGCATTGCAAAGAACCTCATATAAAAATTTGCACCATCACCTTTCTAATATGGAAGTGTACTCTGGGTTATAACACCCCCAAGTTCAGAATCAAAATCTTCGGGTATACCCCCTTCACAATAATATCTCCATGTTTTCCCAAATGTAACCCCATACCAACCTTTTGTAAAAGGGAAAAAGACCCCAATCGGTCCACGGTATATACCCGCTCCCCTTTTTCAAAAAAATCAACTTTGGACTCCCAAAAAGGCGGTCATCTCAAAATAAAACATCCAAAACAAAACATTTCAAAACAATCAAAAGAAACAAAAACATGTCATAATCAGATTTTCTAAGAAAAGCATGCATATTTTTCTCGTCCTTTACTATGAAATGGTATTCGGGTTAGACCGGTATCAAATAATACCAATTCCTAACTCGATGTAAATGTAACATCGATTCCGGTCGATGGAGCAGAGGTCCAGCACATGCTAACCTATCACCTGATGAGAATAGACATGGGACTCAAGAAGTTCAGATAAAAAACGGCGCACCCGTCCGTTCGCGGACACACCCGTCCGTTCGCGGACACACCCGTCCTTTTTTTCGGACACCATACCCGTCCGTTCCACGGACACCATACCTGTCCATTCCCCGGACACCAAATTCTTCTCGCATTGCGGCGACTTTTTTTCTGTCTGTTAGACAGGCTGCACGCCCCCACAACATCAAAATATAAAACAATAAATACCACGCCAAATAAAACGAATGAACCAACACACCACGATATTTTCAACAGGAGTTCCCCCGTGTCAACAGCTGGCACGCCCTGGGACCTCTTCTCACCATTCATAGTAAAAAGGATGAGACTTTATGCTGTTTATGAAAATCCTGATACTTGCTATTCCTTTTGAAGGTACTTAAAAAGAAACAAATCTAAACTGTTGAGATGGCCGTCACTTATGGACCGCTAGTCGTCAACGACCATGCCAGGTTCGGTTACCTGGCGACTCCGATCATATTCGGAGATTTCCCTGCAGTCGTCGGATCCCCTTTCTTTCTGGGAGTGGTTCCGGCCCATCAACAGGAGGAAGCTGCTCAAATATCTTCCTCCCACAAATCAACAAAAAAATCCAACAACAATGGACGTGTCAAGGCTCGTTCCGCTCCTGTCAAACAGGCACCCAAATGCTGTGAAGAATGTTGCTGTCAAAGGGGCAAACCCCATTCAACTCAAGCCCGGACCTATTCGGTCCATATGATCTCCTCTACCATTGTGTCAACTCCCTCACAGCGGGGGCAAAATAACGCCACAAGAACAGGAGGCCGCCCGCCGCCATCTCCAGATCTGGCAAGTCCGTTATGGTCGGAAATGTGCGAGTGCGCCTTGATGGTACTCCACCTACCACCTCCTCGTGATAGGTATATCCCAAATTTCCAACCTCGAACCGCTTCTCAGCTCTACGGTGGTTCCGGGGGAAGCATGAAGATTCCATGGTGAAAGCCGGTGTCAAGCAAAAGACGCGGCCTTTACCAATTGAAACAAATCTGGGTTCCCAAAAAGAGAGTCCAGAAGTTCAAGAAATCAGCAGATGCATCAAAGGTGATTCAAAGAAAAAGCAACACCGAAGATGCCTCTCTTCAATATGCTAGATCTGAACATCCCAGAGGATGGAAAAGAAAAGGCATATACAGAAGGCCAAACTACAATCCTCAAGCCCGAGAATACCCGGTGTCGAAGAAATTCCAACTCAACAATCCAGGGCTCGCGTATCGGTCTTCGACCGTATATCGTGGATCCCAGAATTTTGTAAGCCAAAGCAATTCCTAGCACCAGTACTCGTCCGTCAAAAAGACGACGTGTCACTTGGGCAGCTCGGGAAACACCCAAGCTTATAATCTTCTCATGTTATACTACTGGAAGGGAAGTTGGCGAACTTGCAGAGCATACTGCGGAAGCCACCCCCAGTATTCCCACAGAAGATGTCCATCCTAATATCAGACAGTTCGTCAGAAGAACTCACCAACCTGGCGGGCAAATTGGCCCCTCTAATCAAGCTTCTCTTCCAACTGGTACCCAACATGAGGGTACTCAAATTCCCTTCCTTGAAGAAACAAATATTCAACTTGAAGAAGGTGGACCCTCTACCTCTGGTAGTCATCCCGTCATCAACGTGCTGACAAAAGAAAATTTCCATGCAATGGCGGATGACGACAAATATGAAGTCATGCAACAGTGGCGGTCTGAAATGACCTCACTTGTCAATGAGATGAGACGATTGGCAACTTCAAGCCATCGGCCATCCATAGAACCGTTGCTGCTCAACATCAACCACAAACCAGCATCCGATGGATTTATCTCATTACATAATCCAGCAATTTCTTCAACTGGTCTTCTTCCTCAAGCTACGGGTCCGGATATCAATGACCCATCTAATATCATGCCTCCTCAAACAGAAGCCTTGCAAATTCAAAGGCATGAAATAAAGAAGATGGTTGAAGATATGTTTGCCCAGCAGGGCGAAGGTATTCAGGCTACGGGCTTATATTCTGTCCCGTTCCTATACATCATCAACTCAAGAAGCTGCCAGAATCACGTCCCAAAGTCCCAAAGTTGCCTAAATATGATGGGCATGGGACACCTCGGGAGCATGTGGCACATTATATAATTGCCATGGGCGATCTTGCATCTGAGGAATCATATCTCCTCAATATTTTGCAACTCTTTAACAGGGGTCGCATTCCAATGGTATGCAAAGCTCAAGGTTGGCTCAGTTATCGACTGGGCTGATATGCAATCAAATTCTATGATCGCTTTCAAACAGCAGAAAGGAAGGTCTCTCTTGCTGAGTTATGCTCCCTCAAACAAAAGAAAGGGGAGTCGGCAATAGACTTCATCCAAAGGTGGAGGGAGTTTAGCATGCAATGCGATAATCCTCCCATCCAGCAAGATGCAGTAATTATCTGCCGTAGAGGCCTCATCATAACAATTAAAGAAAGACTCTTGGCTGCAAATATCAGAAGCTTTGACCAGTTGAATATTGCTGTGGCAGAAATCGAAGGCTTCTTAGCCGAGCAATCAACTCATACAGCTCAAATGGGTAAACTCCCTAAGGAGCGCAATTTGCCTGCAAAAAAGTTAATGCTATTGACTTCCTGCCTAGTGATGAAACGAAGGGGCAGCAATCCCCACTACCTCAAGAAAGAAACCGGAACCAAAGATACCTCCGCCTACATTGGCCGAGCGTATGAAGGCTCCTTATTCTTTCAGAAAGAGCATACCAGAAAACTCTTCGATCTCTGCCTTGGTAATCAATTAATATCACTGCCGACACCAAAGAAGCCGGCAGATATAGGCAAGATCAATCACCCAATTACTTGCCCGTATCACCGTATGGTGGGGCATCCAATTGAAGATTGCTTTGTCTTCAAGAATGAGGCTCAAAAGGTAATCCAAGAAGGCCGTATCTATGCAAAATGGTCTGGTTGATCCTCCACACCTCATACTCCGGATTGGCCAGAACAATCTGTCAATGTTATACATACGCGGTACCCGCCACAAGCTCAAGAATCCTGAGGTTGGGTCCTCATGTAACCCACCTCAAGATACTTCTGGAGCTCACTCCCCCGCCGAGATCTAGGCATCGGGGTACAGGAAAACAATACAAAGAGTACAAAGGCAGCTCGAACAATTACAACAAAGCCACAGGAGCTGCGCCAAATCATGCAAAGCATAGAGGCGTCAGGATGTGCCTATTCAGGAATCCCACGCCTTCCAACCTGCTTATATTTATCCGCCCGCATATCCGAGTTGCCCCCTATGCCGCCATTTCAAGACCCAAGCGGGTGGTTCCTTGAAAATCCTCAAATCCTGTCGAGCCGGCAAGGTCATATTCCTTCCGTCGCCAGCATACACTGCCCCTCTTCCGACTATGTCTGCGATCAGGATATATTATTCTGGTCCCAGAATTGAGACCCAATTATTGCCCATATCATCAACTACTCGGACACGTCATTGAAGACTGTCCATTTTCAACAAGATGGAAGAAATGATCCAACAAGGACTCATCAATATGGGTAATTTTCTGGTCAATCCCCCACAACCTCATATTCAGCCACCATCAAATGAGCCATACAATCCTGGACCTTATTCGGTTCAATGCATCATCCTCTGGGGTTCTTGAACCGGAGGGACAACCGCCTATGCCGCATCCATATCTATCCAGCCGATGGTATGATGATTGGCATCCTCTACATCAACGCTCATTTGATCTAAAAGATACTCAAGCCATATTCAATCAGCTTAAGATCAGAGGGTTGATAAAAGTTCTTGATCCTGAGCCTTATACTTCCGAAAGGGAAAGGAGTCACATCTCTACTGTGAATATCATGCCAGAGTCATGCACTCTACCAAAGATTGCCCAGATCTCCATGATTGGATCGAAACAAAGATCCGCGAGGGAATAATTGATCAGGAGGGAAATTTCCTGACCCCTCACACCACAAATATATGATCCAAGTCCACAGTTCCAAGCACAATCAAGATCTATGTGAATATTATCATCGCCAGTTGGGCTATGGACGGCATAGAAGCAAGGCTGATGTTGAGCAGTTCAGAGTTGGTCTGTTTCAATATAGAAACGGAATATCAGAAAATGCTGCCGCGAAACCAATCTCGCAGCAAGCTGAGGAGTTCGTAGATGATTACCACCAACTCCCTCCTGAAATTGTTGAAGAAGCAATCAACTCAACTTTTCAGGCACAACCCTCGGAAGCTGAATGGGTCACTGTTGGCCCGCGAAAGTCAAGAAATTCTAGGAGACCCGGCAAATCTATCGCCAAGGTTCGCCCTAACAAAGAAACATTCCTGAGCCATCTTCAGAAGAAGTTGAATTCACTAGAAGACCTACAAATGAAGAAGAGAGAAAAATAAAAAAGAAATGAAAAAAAAATGAAAAACAAATGGAGGATGCTATGGCAGCAGAAGCTCCTCAGCAGCTGACGGCTGTCCAAAGACTCCAGCTGTTGATTAATGAGCTGGAAGAATATGAAGTCTCCGAGCCCTCTAATAAACCAACGCTCGACCAATATATCCCTTGGAAGAAATCGAGCGAAAAAAGCGCTCCGGAACTGGTTATTGCAAGTTCACATGAAGCACTCCAAGAAGGTGACCTCCCTCCTTCGCCGAATCTGAGTCTCTTCAATAGAGATGAAGAAATCACCATGGAACAGTTGGACTCTATGTTCAGCTCTTCCCATTGCTATATGGTGGTCATTCCTCCTCCAAAGGAACTACAAACTCCCACAAGCAATACTACTGCGCAAGCAGGAGATAACCAACGACGCTTGTATACCAGCGTCGACCTCCAGGCAATTCAAATCGTCATCCTAAAAAGAGTCGCGGTAGGCATCAAAAGGCGGCATCTTCCACTACCAAGCAACCATAAGATCATACTCTTTCATGGCGAAGAAGTAAAGCCCCTGCCCGAACCTCAAATCCGGGCGGATTCTTATATATTTGATCCTTCAGATGAAGAAGGAGGACTGTTCGACAAGGTTCCTCAATCTGGAGATAAAAACTCAAGCCCATATGCTTCATCAAATGAGCCAGACAATGTTCCTCCTCTTCCTAATGAGAAGCTATTGGCTCCTATCTCTCAACAGAAGCCCGTCAAATCAAAAGAGCCTTCTGGGTCCTCATCAAGGGAATCCTCCCACTTGGACCAGATACGCTCCGAAGCTGACGGCAAAATTCTTCAGCAATTACAGTCACTTCCCGTCAACATTACTGTCTGGGAAGCGATTGCCTGGAGCAAAGACTTGAGAGAAACTCTCGTCAAAATACTCCAAGAGCCAGAAACCTTATGAAGCCCATATGGCAAATTTTCAAGCACAAGCATGTGAAGCACTGGCGGCAAATGTCACCTTCACGGACGAAGATTTGTTACTATCTTCCTCATATCATAATCGTCCCTTATATATGAAGGGGAAAATCAATAACATGCAGTTGAATCGGATCCTGGTTGATCCAGGGGCATCCATCAATCTAATGCCCTTCAAGACCTTTCAATCTCTATATCTTATGCCCTATATGCAAAGGGTCAAGGATGTGAAGATCACAGGATTCAATCAGAATTCAGAAAAAGCCATCGGAAAGGTCACCGTCAACTTGACTCTGGGGGACTTTGTCACCAGGGTGACCTTCTTCATTATTGATGCCAATACATCATATAGAGTCTTGCTTGGAAGACCTTGGCTGCATGAAAACTGGGTCATTCCATCAACTCTCCATCAATGCATTAAATATGCAAAAGAAGGGAAGCAGCATACGGTCTTTGCTGATCAAGCCCCGTTTCGGGAAGATGAATGCAACCTGACTGATGCCCCTTTATATCTTGGAGGACCAAATCTTCAACCCTCCTCCCTCCCTAAAGGGAAGGGTAAGCAAATTGAGTCTTCAAATGAAGACAAGGAAACCGGCGAGCTTTTTGTGGTAAATAAAAGCCTTGCCAAATTACCTGCAAATACTTCTCAAAGTAAAGCAACCCGCCCGAACGGCGGAGCATCAGTTATGAAGCTGATCATGCAGTCAAGTTATCAATGGGAGCATTCCTCTGCCATCCACTGCATGCAGATCTGCTCTCTAAGCAAGAACAAAGTGTCCGGCGATTAAAAACTTTCGTCGTCACTCATCAAAGAAAAGAAAGAAGAAAGAATGCAAGAAAGGCAGCAAAGCCAATCCTCTTCTATAAAGGGAATCAATCCTTCCAACTTATACAGAGGATGATTTTGGTTGGGAAGATAGGTCCAATAACCAACTGAATCAATACAAAAATGGCCGATATGCCAGAAAAGATTAAGGAGATGTGCAGAAAGTAGAAAATTCTCAGGTACAAGATGTTTCCCGGAGAATTTCTTCAAGCAACTATGGGAACCTTCTCAAGTCCGGGGCAACCTCCATTCTCTGGTAGAGATACCAGAGGATTAGGTTATGATACCAAATCCTCCTATACAGTCAATGTTGTCGGATCATCATCAGAGGTCTGCAACACGGAGAATAATCAGGAGTCCTCCAACTCCAACTCTCAAAATACTACTTCAACTCTATCAAATGAGTTATCAAATGAAGAGCTACCAGAGAAATCTTACAAACATCTTCATCCACAAATCCTGAAGATATAGATCTCCATGAAGTCCACATCACCAATTCTGATGACGCGAAAGATTTCATAGATCTTCAGCCAGCTCCCCAAGAATTGAAGATGGTGGACAGGCCACTATTGATGAATTAATGGAGCTTAATCTCGGGAGTCAACAAGATCCCCGGCCAATCTTTATCAGTGCCCTTCTTGATGAACAGAGAGGCAATCCTATCAAACTCTCTGCTGGAATTCCAAGACTGTTTTGCTTGGAATTATAAAGAAATGTCGGGACTGGAGCCATCAGTTGCTGAGCATGAATTATCCATACTGCACACGGCCAAGCCTGTCAAACAAGCTCAAAGGCGTATGCGGCATGAACTAGAATTGAAAGTAAATACTGAAGTCGACAAACTTTCTGAAGTAGACTTCATCGAGCCGTGCATATATCCAATATGGCTCGCCAATATTGTTTCTGTGAAGAAAAAGAATGGTCAAATCCGGATATGCATTGACTACAGGGACTTGAATAAAGCATGTCCCAAGGATGATTTCCCAGTTCCAATCACTGAAACAATGATGGATATGACCACCGCTATAAAGCCTTGTCATTTATGGACGGGTCTTCCGGCTACAATCAAGTCCGGATGGCAATCAAAGATAAAGATCATACTGCATTCAGATCACCTAAAGGTATATTCAACTACAAGCGGATGCCCTTTGGTTTGAAAAATGCAGGGGCTACATACCAAAGAGCCATGACCAAGATATTCAATGAAATGATCCATGATGTGGTTGAATGCTATGTAGATGACTTAGTCGTCAAAACCAAAAAACGGGAGGATCATCTATATGATCTTCGCCGTGTTTTTGAAAGGCTTCGTCAATTCAATTGAAGATGAACCCTATGAAATGTGCATTCGGGGTTTCAAGTGGCAAGTTCCTGGGTTTCGTCGTCAAATACCGGGGAATAGAATAGACCCCGATAAAATCAAGACGATCCAGCAGCTGCCTTCTCCTCAAAATTTGACAGAGCTAAGGTCACTCCAAGGGAGATTAGCCTATATCAGGCGATTCATATCCAATCTCTCAGGAAGATGCATGCCGTTCGGCAAATTAATGAAGAAGAACGCTCCCTTTATCTGGGACAAGAATGTCAAGACGCTCTTGAACAAATCAAAGAGTATCTTCTCACTCCTCCAGTCCTAGGGCGCCAGTTATTGGAAAGCCTCTTATACTCTATATTGAGCTATGGATGCTTCTCTGGGAGCTCTATTGGCACAAGAAAATGAAGATGATAAAGAGCAAGCTTTATATTTCTTAGCAGAAAGCTAATCGGCCCGGAGCTCCGGTATGCTCCAATGGAAAAGTATGCTAGCACTGGTATTTGCTGTAAAGAAATTGAGGCATTATCTGCTGGCTCATGAAATTAAACTCATCTCCAAGTATGATCCAATCAAGTATCTGCTAAGGCAACCCATATTGTCAGAAGACTCGCTAAATGGGCTCTGCTCCTTATGGAATTTGATATCACATACATCCCACAAAGGGCAATCAAGGGCAAGGCTTGGCCGAATTTTTAGCCACACATCCAGTGCCAGAAGATTCCCCTTTATCTATAAATCTCCAGAAGAAGAAACTCTTTCTCCTGCAAGTGAAAATTCAGTTCTCGAAGAGGTTGCCACAATTGAGCTACCCTCTTGGGAATTATATTTCGATGGAGCTTCCCGAACTCTTCATTATACTGATGGTTCTACCACCGTCTCTACTGGAGCAGGGATCGTCCTAGTCACTCCATATGGAGGAATCTTATACAATTCTGTGCTCTTATGAAGCCACTCACAAATAATGAAGCCGAATATGAAGCTCTGATTATTGGACTCCGGCTGGCTCTCGAAATGGGAATCAAAGGCATACAAGTTTATGGTGACTCACAGCTGGTCATCCGACAAATATTGGGCCAGTATGAAGTCCGTAAACCACAATTGCTCCCATACTACACCACTGTTATGAAGCTCAAAGAAAAATTCAACTTCTTCGACATATCTCATGTGCCGAGAAGTGAAAATTCTCAGGCTGATGCTTTGGACATAGTGTGACACGTTTATTGCAGCAGAATTACAAAATCCATCAGATGATGGTCCGGCGACTAGCCTAGTTGAAGCCTATTTTGGCGGACGACGGTTCGAGTCGCGGATATGATGAAAGGGGCCGTTGGGCCACGAAGATTAAATGTTGGTTATCAACAGGCCTGGTTACAATACATTATCAGCAGCCTGCTCAGAGGCCAAAAGTTGTGATTTAAAATGACCCCAAGGTTATTTAAGTTACAAACTTATTAGCGGGATCCTTCCCCAAAATTCAGCAGGGGAGTTCCGGCCCTTAAAATGGTGCCCGGAGTCCCGGTTAAAATGAAAGTACAAGGAGAACGTGTCTCCGTTCAAAGTACGAAGCACGGAAAAATCCGGCAGCACAAGGTCTATAGACCGAGTATGAAGAACAAGTACAAAGAACAAGCTCGAGGAAGAACTCCGAGGCTTGCAAAGGCACCCTCTGATCGGGCAGAGCTCCGAGAAGTCAGGGTGAAGCACCAAGGAAACGGAGCCGGACGCCAGCAGCACCTCCGGCAGCACAAGGTCTATAGACCGAATACAAAGAACAAGCTCCTCCGAGACTTGCAAAGGCACCCTCCGATCGGGCAGAACTCCGAGAAGTCGGGCGAAATTCCAAAGAAACAAGCAGGACTTCAGCAGCCCCTCCGGGCTCCAATAAGTCCTGGAAATGAGGGTGTAGGGGGGGTATTTATAGACAAAATCCCCCCCTCTCTCCCCTCTCTTTCCATCGGTTAGGTCCCCCTAACCGATGGTGACCTCACAATGAGGTCACCATCGGTTAAGGGGGGGTCTCCCCCTAACCGATGGTGACCTCAACATGAGTCACCATCGGTTAAGGGGCTAACCGATGGTGACCTAAGCACTTAACCGATGGTGACCTCATGATGAGGTCACCATCGGTTAAGGGGGAATCTCCCCTAACCGATGGTGACCTCATCATGAGGTCACCATCGGTTAGGGGTCTAACCGATAGTGACCTCATCATGAGATCACCATCGGTTGGCCCTAACTGATGGTGACCTCATCATGAGGTCACCATCGGTTAGGGGCTCTCTCTCTCTCTCTCCTCTCCCACGCATGTAAGGGGCCGAAACCCCTATAAATACCCCCCTATTCCAAAGGAAAGGGGGGTCTTCTACTTGCCCGGGCGAAGCCCTGTTGGGTTCGGAATTGGCTCCGGCAAAGCCCTGTTGGAAAATCCCAGAAAAATAGAAAAGAGCATTTGCTCATTCCCTCTCTCATTCTCAAATCCCTCCCGTCCGGTGTGTGAAGGTACAAATCCCCTTCTTTAGCCCGATAGGCCAGGCGCGGAGAGGAGAGCGGTCGGCGTAATCGTCATCAGCATTCCTTCTTAATCTCCATCCCCCACATCGAGCGAGTCTCTGTGGGGTGATATTCTCGGGGTTAAATGCCGTCCATATCGAGCGAGTCTCTATGGACACATGGTATTTAAATACCCATGTTCTCCCCGCCCATCGAGCGAGTCTCTGGGATGGTGGATTTTGTGCTTATATGTATATGTTTTCTTGAGGAGACTCTGCCCAAGCGGAGGTTCTGCCCAAGGACATATTCGTATATTCACAAATTTATGTTCTTATGTATATGTTTCTTAGAGAAAACTCTGCCCAAGCGGAGGTTCCGTCCATGAACACATATATAAGGATCACAAATTTGTAATTATACAAATATGTTCCTTAGGGAGAATCTCACCCGGACAAAATCTCTCTCAGGGGACGTATCCATGTAAATACAAACTCGTGTTATATGTATATGTTTCTTAGAGGAAACTCTGCCCAAGCGGAGGTTCTGTCCGAGAACATATTCGTATATTCACAAATTTATGTTCTTATGTATATGTTTCTTAGAGAAAACTCTGCCCAAATGGAGACTCCCCTAAAACATATCCATAAAATCACAAATTTGTGCCTATACGCATATGTCTCTTAGGAGGAATCTTGCCCGAACAAAGTTCCCTCTAAATTCATATCCGTATAATCACAAACTTCATGTTTATATAAATATATTTCTTAGTGGAATCTCTGCCCAAATAGAGACTCTGCTCGAGAATGTATCTATATAATCACAAATATGCCCCGTTTGTATATGTTTCTCAAGAAAAGGGGGACTCCGTTCATACGGGGGGCTCCTTCTTATCGGACACTCTGCTCAAGTGGAGATACCATTTGAGAATATATTTACAAAGTGCAAATTTGCGTTTATACACATATATCTCTTTAAGGCAAAGTCCCTCCGGGTAAAGTTTCTCCCGAGAATACATGGATATAAACATATGCCAATATGAAAATATCTCTACAAGGACACCCTGCCTAAGCAGGGACTCACCAAGACATACTCATATATTAAAAAAAAAAAAGATTGTGATAATATACACACATCCAAAGAAAAAGGAGAATAAGACAGGGACCGTGCTCAGATACCCCAAATGGGAGCACATATGCACCTCCACGAGGAATATACCCGTGGAAATGGACTTCGGACAAAAATCACGAATGGGACAAGGACTTCCGTGGAGATACATCCATATGATCTCCAGAAATTGGACCCGCACAAGTACGAAATGAGGAGAAAAGAAACTCTCCTCGAACTCGAACTCTGCTCAGAAATGGCATTGCAAAAGAACCTCATATAAAAATTTGCACAATCACCTTTCTAATATGAAGTGTTACTCTGGGTTATAACACCCCCAAGTTCAGAATCAAAATCTTCGGGTATACACCCATTCACAATAATAATCTCCATGTTTTCCCAAATGTAAACCCATAACCAACTTTTGTAAAAAGGAGAAAAAAAGACCCCAAATCGGTCCACGGGTATATACCGCTCCCCTTTTTCAAAAAAATCAAACTTTGGACTCCCAAAAGGCGGTCATCTCAAAAATAAAACATCCAAAACAAAAACATTTCAAAACAATCAAAAGAAACAAAACATGTCATAATCAGGATTTTCTAAGAAAAAGCATGCATATTTTTCTCGTCCTTTACTATGAAATGGTATTCGGGTTTAGACCGGTATCAAATAATACCAAGTGTCCTAACTCGATGTAAATGTAACATCGATTCCGGTCGATGGAGACAGAGGTCCAGCACATGCTACCCTAATCACCTGATGAGAATAGACATGGGACTCAAGAAGTTCAGATAAAAAACGGCGCACCGTCCGTTCGCGGACACACCCGTCCTTTTTTCGGACACCATACCCGTCCGTTCCACGGACACCATACCCGTCCGTTCCACGGACACCATACCTGTCCATTCCCCGGACACCAAAATTCTTCTCCCGCATTGGCGGACTCTTTTTCTGTCTGTTAGACAGGCTGGCACGCCCCCACAAACATCAAAATATAAAACAATAAATACACACGCCAAATAAACGAATGAACGCAACACACCACGATATTTTCAACAGGAGATTTTTCCCCCGTGTCAACAGTCGGTCGATCCCTGGTTGATTCGGCCCGATTAGGGCCGATCCCTGGCAGATTCCCCATTAAAACACAGCCGATCCAGAGATCGGTTGAGTTTTCTGTGGTTCGCAGGCCCCCTCCTCCCTCTTTTTGCCCTTTGAGGAAGAACGCAAGGGGGAAGGGCTTCTCCCCCCAGGTCCGCATCCCCCACCGCTGCCGCCAGCGGCCTCCTCCTCCTCTTCTTCTTCCTTTTCTTCTTCTTCTTCTTCTTCTCAGTTCTTCTTCTTCTAAGACTCTTTTGTTCTCTTTGAAAGAGGTTAGAGAGGAGCTCAAGAAGGCCAAGGGAGATCCTCTGAGTAGATCTCAAGAGATCTTATTCAAGCAAAGGATAAGCTTTTCTTATCAAGGTATAATTTTAAATTTCTAAATTAGATAAAATTTTAAAAAAAAATGAAAAATCATACATATATGTTTGATCTTGTTCTATCTTCATATTCTTATATTATAGAAAAGATATGGGAGCTTTAAAAACCTAGAGTTTGTAAATTAGACAAAACCCACAAATTTCACCCTAATTAGGGTTTGAAATTTGAGGCTTTTATTCTACTAACACAATTGGAGATCAATTAGTGTTCCAATCACTTAATTACCTAATTGTGTCTTTATATGATAATGTTGGTGGTTAATTTGAGAAAATTAGATAAAACCCCCAAATTTCATCCTAATTAGGGTTTGAAATTTGGAGCTTTTTTCTATTACCACAATTGGAGATCAATTAAGTGTTCCAATCACTTAATTGACCTAATTGTGTCTTTGTATGATAATATTGGTGATTAGTTTTCAGGAAATTAGATAAAATCCCCATATTTCACCCTAATTAGGGTTTGAAATTTGGAACTTTTGTTCTATTAGCACAATTGGAGATCAATTAAGTGTTCCAATCACTTAATTGACCTAATTGTGTCTTTGTACGGTAATGTTGGTGGTTAATTTCAGAAAATTAGATAAAACCCCCAAATTTCACCCTAATTAGGGTTTGAAATTTGGGGCTTTTGTTCTATTAGCACAATTGGAGATCAATTAAGTATTTCAATCACTTAATTGACCTAATTGTGTCTTTGTGTGATAATGTTGATGGTTAAATTCGGAAAATTAGTTATATGGGTCAGAGCTCCCTCCACCAGATAGTAAAGCAGACGACTCAGGATTATAATCTGTCTGCTAAAGACCTCCATCATCGCCTGTGGTATCTCCCACTTGAAAGGCAGAATAAGCCTGCGGCTCAGGAAAAGGACCCCTTGTATTTTCCCAAGAGGAGAAAGGAGAACCAGTCGTGGGTACAAAATATGGACTGGTTATCCCGCATGAAAAAAACTGGTCGATAAAGTCCGAGCCGGCTGAACAAGGAAGAAAAAGCCAACATGATGAATACATGAAGAAAACCAAATGAGTTGTATGCTGGCTTAGAAAGAAAAATTACCTTCAGGGGCTGTTCCTGCAGCTGAATATCCCCCTACAGACATCGGGACATAAGCCTCGACAAAAGTGGGAGGATATTGCTCCGTCGAGAGTCCCAACTCAACAAATGTAAAAGCGGTGTTATCACCTTCCATCGCCGATGTCCCAAAGAAGGGATTGTGGGGTGGCATTTAGTCATCTTCAGCCCCCGGGAAGAAGTCCGCAGCCGCTCATGAGGGGCTCCCGTATCCTCTGTTATTAAGAGGGGGAGAATCTCCAGATGGAGGATTACAATTATCTGGAGCAACTGAGTCGGCAACATCGTCGTCTGTCTCACTATATGAGGCACTAATGAGAAAATGATAAAAAAATAAAATGAAATGATGATCATGAGTCAGTAAAAAAAAGAAAAAAAAATGAATGATGAATGACAATGATGAGAGAAGAAAAGAAAAAAAAAAAGGGCGAAAGGAAATTAATGTCGATTGAGTGGGATTTACAATCTCACCTTTACCAGCCCTCCTATGTTTGGAAGAGGAGGGGACATCCAAATGAGCATCGTCGCTCTTGTCTCCAACAACTCCCGGAGCGGGGATGGCTGAAAACACAAAGTAGATATGTGAAAGAGAAGCAAAAAAAAAAAAAGAGAAAGAAGAAGAAAAAGCAAAAAAATGAGAAGCAAAAAAAAAAATCAAATCATCAATACATGTTGCCCTGGATGAAAAAGAAGGTGCCGGCACTATCTGATCAGGATCAACCTTGCAAATTTTGCTGGTCGTCTCCACTACATCCCAAATATCTTGTAGTGTGGAAGCATTTTCAAGAAAAGGCAAACATTCCAAAGGCCCTGCATGGCCGATGGCATTCTGGAGGCAGCTTCGCGGATAAAGGGACATCGAGAGCATAGCCACAATCAGATAAAAAGTGACTCCACCAGCAATAGTCCAAGGAGTCGTCGGCATCGACTGGAGCCTTCTTTGAAAAAAGCTCCACGAGTTCCAGATGCGACATCACCCCCTGATAGTAATATTTATCAACTGTGGGGCGAGCGTCCCCTGTCATCCTGGAATTATAAAATTTTGTATATGAGTTCGCCAAGCTTGAGAAATGGCGGCGAAGAAAGTCATCTTCGATGATGATCGACATCAAGCTCTTCTTCTTGAGGCGGGACTCTTCGGCCTCCCTCGGCTTATGAGGGGATAGTCGGAAAATATTGTTATGCTGAAACCACCACCGAGCATAGAAAATATCTATCTGCCCTGTAGCCTCAGGAGCAAGAAGGATACAAACGGGACCGGTCTCCTCACAATGAAAATAATTCCACCAACTAGCCGCAATCAAATGAAGGCTGCGACTGCGACAAAGCCGGACCTCCAGTGGAAAATCCGCATTTGGTGGGGTTGACTGGTCGTAGCCGAAATTCCTGGCACAGCGGGAGGGATAATACGGCTCTAAAATAAGAGTCCTTCCCCCCCGGAATACTAGCACACTCGGCCGAATGCAACATAACCAATCTTGATATAAAGATTGGTTAGATCCGTTATGATGGGGCAAGTGATATACTACCCCGCTCGGATCCTGAGTACCATATGGCCTGGAGCCCCGAGACATGCAACCGAATTGCAAAAGACCTTGCTCCCCAGCTGGAAGAAAAGACAAAGCGGAACGGGCGTCGACAAGCTGCCCCAATGGGTCCCCAGAAGGCTGGTTCCTGAATGATAAAATCAATGGAGATGTCGAATGAGGCAGATCAATACTCTGGCATAAACTGGGCAGGAGAAGACCCGCCCAAGCACTCAGATAATGGGTAGCTAGTTGCGTCTTCCGATCCCGTGGACAGGGGTGTGAAGCTAAAGGCCCCAGTCCGTGAAATATATTGGCCAGAGCGGCCGGAGCTATAGCAAGCTTATGACCTTCGGCCAGAAGGCAGGCAGGGTATATCAATCCCGGCCTAATTGATTCCTCCTCACCATATGGAATTACAAAGCTGGCAAGCCAATATACCAGATACGCAGCAAGATATGTGCGATCCGGTAAATGGCGTGGATTCCACCCTTCATCCTTTGGAGCATACAAATATCGCCCGCGTTGTCGTCTCCTCGACTCCAACTGCAGGTATTGCTCCAAAGGGATGCCTTCCGTTGCAAAGTTGTCAAAGAAGCAAAATGGCCTGTTATAAAAATAGCGGAGCCAAGCATTCTGGCTCACTCTCATAGTGCTGGAAGAAGTCGTCGGTTCGTCTTTCCTTCCAACGCGAGCCAAGTCCTGCCATACCTTCGTCAAATATCGAAGGCTATAGGGAAGAATATATTGCCCTGAGCCATCGTTGCGATAACTGTGCAAATCATTAAGAGTGACTTCTTCATAGGGAAGACCAGATATCAACAAGCCAAAAATCCGGTGAAAGCTCCATAAATCTATAAAGGTTTCTCCTTCGGCTGTCCCGAAAGTGTTCCAACGAGCATTGAATCGCTCCACAAACTCTTGAAGAAGTCCAGCATGACAGGGATAATCATATAAGGCAACCGCCACGGCATCCCGGATTCCCGACAAGCTCAGGAGTTCACCATAGTGGTGCAAGACACCCATCAGCCATTCTGTGGCCCCATAATGAAAATTGTGGGAGGGCAATATCGACCACTTCCCATACCAACTCGGCGTAGTGCCGTCGATAATCTTGTCGAGGAGACACCATTTGTCATAGCCGTCGACAACATATCGGGAATCACAGGGCAACAATAATAGACCATCTGTCTGCATCAAAGTCTTGTGATGACCTTTCAAATTCCAGGTCACCGTAGTGATCCTCCAGACCGTGCGTAACAGTCAAGGCCTCGGCTAAAGGAACCCAAAGCAGTGGCAGAAGGCAGCCGGTCTTAGGAAGTGAAGCCCAGAGGAAAGCTGGGAAAAGAAAAAGCACAGGTTCCAAGGAGACTATCCCGAGATTTCAGGATAGTTGCCTCCAGATACCGCCTCTCTGCAAATATACAGGGGTCACCGGTAGACATACGTGGCGGGATGAACCTCTGGATAAAAAGAAATAGCTCCTTGTCCAGTGGGAAGTGTCTGGGATAGCCCGACTTCCTCAGGTATAGATAAGCTCCCTTTCGCCGCTTGATAAGGGAGACGTCAACCTCGCCATCATTTGAAAGCTCCTCGATGGATCCATTGGCGACGATATCATGACCACAATCCAGCGAAAGTACATTGTCCCCTATGACACGAGGTAGCCCTAGGGCGGGCATTAAGTCAGCCAATAATGTAACTTGTTCGCGAGTGCTTTGGGCGTAATCATCGCGGCGCAAGAATCCTTTTCCGCGAGGCATAATGAGTGCCTGGAAAAGGAAAGAAATACAGGGATGAGAAAAGAGAAAGTCAAGAAGCAGTAAAGCCCGGTCAACTCATGAATTGACAGACCGCCAGCTGAGGGGGTTGTCAGGACAAATTATAACAGGCTACTCCAAATGAGGTCTACACGGGCCACGTGTCGTCATTCGTAAATTCTGGCACGTATCCCGTGGGGGGCATTTGTTGAACCCCGAAAAATTTGTGGTGGATATCTACAAGGGGGAATGTTGAAGCCCATTTATAGTGATCCAATGGTAACTTAGGTAGCCCTCCTGGTTGCTTAAGTAATATTGGATGGGGTCCCTTTTGAAGGTGACTTATGAATGAAGCAAATGTCATTATTACTTAAGTGACCCCATGGTTGCTTAGGTAATATTGGGTCCAACTTCCTTTCAAGCCAAGGAAGAGAATTTATTCATTAAATTGGCAGCAAGCCTCTCCAGTGAAGTAGAGGTTCAGAAAAGAATAGTGCTTCAAAGAAGATACGTCACGGAAGAAATCCGGCAGCACAAGGTCAATAAGACCAAGTGTGAAGAATAAGTACAAAGAACACGTGTAGCGGAAGCTCCAAGCGCTTGCAAATCCAACCCTTCGCCGAGAAATCTCCAAGGAAAAGGGGCAAAGCTTCAACAGCACCAACACACCCCTAAGGGAACATAAGAGGCCTATTTATAGGCAAAATCTCCATGTAAGGGGGTTTAAACCCCCAACCGATGGAACTTCCCATCAATTAACCGATGGAACCTTCCATCGGTTAGGGGGAATCTCCCCCAACTGATGGGATGGTCCATCGGTTAGGGGAGGAATCCTCCCATGGGTTAAGGAGGAGACCCCCTTAACCGATGGGACTGTCCATCGGTTAAGGGGGAATCTCCCCTAACCAATGGAAACTCCCATCGGTTAAGGAGGAGACCCCCCTTAACCGATGGGACTGTCCATCGGTTAAGGGGGAATCTCCCCTTAACCGATGGAGGTTAACCGATGGACAGTCCCATCGGTTAAGGGGATGAACCCTCTCATCTCTCGCATGTAAAGGGGCTGAAACCCCTATAAAAACCCATGTAGCCCCCTAGGGACAAAAGAGGATGCTTCTGCTGGAAGGAAATCCTAAAAAAAGAAGGAAGGCAAAAAGCTCTTTTCCCAAAAGTTCTAGCTTGCTCTTGAAGGCTCCCCCGCTCGGTGTGAAGATATCTGCTCTTCTCCCGCTCGGTGTGAAGCTATCCGCCCTTGACAAGCACAAAAGGAGGGGAGATCGTCTCCGCCCGGCAACGACATCTCCCTAATCCCCCTCCATGCCGAGCTAGTCTCCATGAAGGGTTTTCAAAAAAATTCATAATGCAACCCATACCCCCACATCGAGCAAGTCTCTGTAGGGGTAAAAATTAAATCGTGTTCTTCGGTGTTTAAATACCTTCCATATCGAGCAAGTCTCTATGGATATAAGGTATTTAAACATCTTTGTTCTCGTGCTCTAAATGCCTCCATATCGAGCAAGTCTCTATGGGTATAGGCATTTAGATGCATATGTTCTTCCCGCATGTCGAGCAAGTCTCCGGGATGGGTGAGTGTTTGTGCTCATATGTATATGTTTTCTAAGGAAACTCTGCCCAAGCAGAGGTTCTACCCGAAAATATATCCATGTGTTCACAAATATTGTGCTCATATGTATATGTTTTCTAAGGAAACTCTGCCCAAACGGAGGTTCTACCCGAAAATAAATCCATGTGTTCACAAATATTGTGCTCATATGTATATGTTTTCTAAGGAAACTCTGCCCAAGCGGAGGTTCTGCTCGAAAATATATCCATGTGTTCATAAATATTATGCTCATATGTATATGTTTTCTAAGGAAACTCTGCCCAAGCGGAGGTTCTGCCCAAAAACATACCCATATGTTCATAAACATATATATGTGCATATGTGCGTATTTTATGGGGAAAGTATGTCCACATGGAGGCCCTCCCCTAAAATAATACAACCATATGCCCGTCAAATATATGTTCGTATATTCATACGCAACTCTGCCTATGCGGGAGCTCTGCCCAAATTCACAATATATTCAAATACCAAATAAATTCACAGGTATGCACCCGTTCATTTTCAAATCATATATCAAACCTTCAAAGAGAATTCATACTACTTTCAAAATAAAATACTTTCTTCCAAGCAAAAAAAAACTCTTTTCAAAATGATATATTTTCTTCAAAGCAACAAATCCCTTTTTCAAATTAAAATCCATTTTGTCCGATAAAAAGAATATGAAAACACTGGATTATTATTTTCTAAGAAAAATGCAAAACCTCTTGACCTTGCTATCAATGGTATTCGAGTTAAAACTGATGTAAAAATAACATCAAGAACTTTTAATCCGATGTAAACAAAACATCGATTCCGATCGATGGAGACAGGGGTCCAGCAT
Source organism: Colocasia esculenta (assembly GCA_014218235.1). NCBI lineage: Eukaryota > Viridiplantae > Streptophyta > Magnoliopsida > Alismatales > Araceae > Colocasia > Colocasia esculenta. The sequence goes on along the minus strand of CM024754.1, from coordinate 188,962,049 downwards.
ACGCTACCCTAATCGCCTGATAAATAAAATCGCGGAACCAATAAGTTCAAAGTAAAACTAGCGCACTTGTCCATTCTTTGGACATGAAATTTTCTCTCTGCATTGCGCGGATTTTAAACTGTCTATTAGACAGGCTGGCACGCCCCCGCAAGGCAAAATAAATAAATAAAAATCAAATCAAACTTAAATAATAAAAAAACCAAGATGAAATTTTTTTTTCCGCGGCCGACAGGGCCCCATTTCTGTGGGATTCTTTTTTGTATAGAAGCTTTTGTGAGCAGTCTGTCTACTCTACACATGTGCATCCCTCTTTTTCTTTTAATATAATCTGTGGTAAATCCACATGTCAAAAAAAATTCTCCAGCAGATCCAAGCCAGCCTTCCATGAGCAGGATTGACCTGAGGCCACAAGAAGAGATATCCCTAGGTCACCATTTTTGTTTTGTTTGGGCTTTCCCAGAAAATGGGAGCAAATTTCTAATGGAAATGGGAGCAGAAAGGGCAGTTTACAGCTAAATATCTCCCTACATTCTTGATTGATGTTGGTACTAGATTTGGTGGAACAAATTTGTTTGGAAGGTTAATCACGAAGATGCAGCCACTTCTATGGAAGATAGCTACTAGAAGGTTGCCCAAAGCTGACAGAATGGAGGCATTGTTCTCCATTTAGAAGTCAACATGTGTGTTCTATGGTTTATATGAACAGCATCTGGATGACCTATCTTGCTCCAGCAGTATTACGGGAGTTACATGGCAGATTATGTTTAGATGTTTTGAGATAATGGTTTTACAATAGTTTACCCTTTTATTACATATTGAATTCCATTTAGATGATGATGTGATGCATTTGTAAGAAATGATAATTGAATTTTTTTTAAAAAAAAAATTATGAGAGAACATTAAAAAATTATAAAATTGGACATATCATGCCAATTTGAGTCAGAGTTGGTCAATCCAGATGATTAAGAGCTGATTCCGGCTGATCCAGACTGATTCTGGATGATCCCACTTGAAGTTTTAACATGGGGCCTAATACCACCTAGAATCAGATCACTCAGTTATTGGGAGTTGGGACCCAAACTGACCAATTCCGATATGGACCGACCGATTCAGCATTCCATGTTTCCTGTTACCTCTTTTACTGTTTTACAGACCTTGGTTCATAAAGTACATAAAATGGACAAGAAATACAGGAATGGCCATGTGGTCCGCACCCTTGGCATTCAAAATTCAAAGGCATCTTGATAGGCACAGAGAAGTAAGAAATGAAACAAAAAGAGGAAAACTATGGCTGTCTAGTCAGTAACAGATGACTCCAAGCTGAAAACACCGTGATTCACCTGAGAACACACACATACAGGAGAATCAGGCCTGCTTGCAGTATGGAAATCACACAAACATGCATGGCAACTCTTGCACCATCCGGGTGTTATTTTAGGCAGTTTTAAATAACTATTGGATGGTTCTATAACACTTGAAACAGGAAACCTCCCAGTTACTTAGTAACAGGAAGGTATTCTTTTACATACACCCATAGGATGGGGACGAACCGGATGTCTTTGTATGGTCTTCCTTCAGAATCCACATATGACTCATTTATCCTTGTTAATGTTTCCAAGCCTTCTTGCTCTTCAACTATCCCAAATACCTGTCATTTTAAATTCATGAGATTTTCACGTGGTCAATACAAATATGAAAGAAATAGGAGCAGTCAAACACACAAAAATGAGATAGGAAGACAGGACACTCACTGTGTGTTTTTCATCAAGATAGTTAAGATCATCACGCAATGTGAAGTAGAACTGAATGAAGATAAAATATCTAGGATCAGATGAATAGTGCCATAAAAAGCACACAGCATGTGGTAAAGAACAAGTAAAAATACTTCTCAAGTAGAAACTCTTGAGGTAACTTGAACCACAACATTCAAATGGATAGCAGGTTCATGGAAAAAAAAAAGAATACACAGTTGCAAAAAAACTACAAGCAAATTGTTATTGTATCATAAATGACACCCTAGTATGTCCCTTTTGAATTTTAGTATTACGGATGGTGTTGACAAAAGCTAACCAATCTTAATTGTAGTTCAAGCCTAAACAACAGTCATCAAGCTGATGGGCCAAACGTGAAGTTAAAGCATGCCACATCACCTTTTGGTGTAACAAGGTCATAAATTTGTAAAATATTATTTGCAAGCGCATCAACACTAATATAAGATGTTCTTAAAGAAAACTATATACATGACAAAAACCTAAATGTTAACTCCACTGTGGACATGGCATAGCATCAAACACAAAAACTAGTGCAAATATCATTCACTCATACATCTGGCTCATGAAAATGCACACAAATGGAGACAGCAAGTATGAAGCTCCTTGTTCTGGCCAAGACTCCTGCTATAGGGACCCACATCAAAGAAAATGAGCTAATTGAAAGATGAATATTTAAAATCAAATGCCCTGAGCTTGAAGGAGTTGTATACTATTGCTGCTGCAGGGATGATAGGCCAGCTGCAGGCTCAGAGCCGGTTCAGGCTGGCCGGTGATAGGCCAGCTGCTGGTTCAGAGCCAGTTCAGGCCGGCTCAGCTCTTCAGGTTTGGCCACCGGACCACCTGAAGTGGTGCTGGTTCATTATCAGATCCATTAAGGTGGATCCAATTATCTTCTTAGTTTATGCACCCCTGGGTTAGTAGGTTCTAACAGGGGCATTTAGGCCCTTTTTAATGATGGTTTTATCATAATAAAATAAGGGTTCGGGAGTCTGTGATCTGACACAGCCGCAAACCTCTCTCTCTTTCTACCCCCTGCGATCTATCTCTTCTCTTCTTCTTTCTTCCTTCTTCCTCTATCTGGTCCGCACCCTTCAAGCACCAAGAAACCCTTAAAAAAAGTCACCACACCTGTTAGCAACTTCTCAAGTGACGAACAAGGGAATTCTTCATCACTAGAGAACAAGCAGTGTGGCATATTAATGTATCATATCAGTGTTAAATCCGCCATTGGATCTAGATGGATTTAGTCTTGAGTTTATAAGAAAATGGGCCTATCCACTCATAGCTAATTCATTTTGAGTTGCATGCTCTTACAATAACAACCCTTCCATTAGCTAGCTTTAGGTATGTATATTCATAGTCCATGAAAATTGAATAAGACAAGATTTAGCAATGATAGCAACTTGAGAGAGATGAAAAAGTATGTAGCCTCTGCAACTGGAATGTATGAAAATGGCCAGCATAGTTCAGTTGATAGAGCAGAGAACTACACATCATCATGTTACCAGCTCAAATCTGGTTTTTAAAAAGCCTCGGGAATTCATTGAGATAGATCAGGATACATATTCATTATGTTCATGACCCAAAGCATGATACATCTCTCTATGTTTGAACATTTATTTAAGTATTTTTGCTTTTCATTTCAGAAAACCCTGTCATTCCCTTAGGAATTGCGATGGCATTGAATGTTTGAACATTCAGTTGAATATTTTTGCTCTTAGTTTCTGAAAACCCTGTCTCATCCTCCAACGATAGCCATGGCATTGGACCTAATAGGGCCAATACCCACCCTTCTGCCTTGCTTTTCTAATGTGGGACCAAACAACGAGGAGAGAAACTGTGAAGAGAGAAGCCTCATCATATGAAGGATTAGTGGGGCCAGTATGTTAAGAGCACACCAAATGCATGCTTGACCTTGATATCTGGAACCTTTGGCTTGAGTCATGAGGCTCGTACCATGGACCTCCTCCCTTACAGGCATTACAGAAAGGAACAAATTTATATAATACTGTATGTATATTATAAATTGAAAAAAATTTAATACAGATTAACATATCAGAAGGTGAACATTAGCAAGTTCCAATTCCAATAGTAATATAAATCAGAAACATGAAGATCATAGAGTTGTTTCAAAATCTTATTCCAAAATAAAGGAATGGGGTCAGAAATAAAAGGTTCAGAGTACAATGTACAGCAGCAGTCATAGTTGTCAAGGCGTCAAGGCGACCAAGGCATAGTTGGGGTCTCGGATCGCCTAAGCGCTTAGGCGCCCGCCTAAGCGGTGCCAAGGAGTTTAGGACGGAACCAAGTATGAGTTGTTTTCAAGTGTCCCTCTTACATGATATTTATGTATCTATAAATATATATAATGATGAAATTTCAATTAAAAAAATATCATAATATGACAGACATAAAGACAATGACATATCATAATATGGCAGATATATTATTAACATAATACATAAATTTGAGAAATATATATAATAGCTATGTATCACAAAAAAATACTTGCAAAAAAATGAAATGTCACAACAAAAAGGTCAAAATTATATGAAAGCAACAAAAATTAAACTACAAGTAAACAAACTCACATTATATATCATAAAGTCATAAAAAATCTAAATTGACATCTTCAAATAAATAAGCACACTAAATAAGAACAAGAAGTGCAAATATCATTCTATCATCAAAAAACTAATTTCCAACTTTTAAAACAAACCAGTAAATACACATACATGTAAATATGTTAAATAAAAATAAGAAGTGCAATATCTTAACACACTTAAAACAAGTAAAAACTAAATGAGTCCATTACATAATCCCACAATATGTCTAAAATTTGAAAAGAAACTAGAAAATGACAAGTCTCATGTGTTTGGATGATGATAGTTTAAGTTTGACCAAATCCTGAGAGATCTCAAGCAGACTAAGTGTTGTCAGTAAGAGAGTGGATCCCTTGAGGATCGGCGATTCGGACCGAATCGGGTTCTCCCTGATTCGGTTCGATTAGCATGGAATCGGTCCGATTTGCATAAGATTATTATATATATTATATTTATGTATGTATATATATATGTGTGTGTGTGTGTATTACTTATAGAGGAACACGGTTTCTTCTTCATACTTATTTACCTTAATATCATTTTTATTACATGTAAATAAGGAAGTACCCCCCATTTGAATCCAATAAAAATATCAAAAAAATCATATCTCTTACAAAAAAAGTCAACTCTCCCATCGAAGAAGAAAATCGCGATTTTGGTGATTTTAAAGAAATGCTAACTTTTTAATCTCTCATAATTTGACCTATCTAAAAATTTGATAATTCAAATAAACTATATGGAACACTAAAAATCTAAAGTCCGGTAAAAAAAGTCAAACGTGCATGTGACTTCTCCAAGGGAGCCGCTCTCCTACTGAAAGGGTTTCAGTAGGAGAGGGGCTCCCTTAGAGTCCTTTTAGTAGGAGAGCAGCTCTCTTGGAGAAGTCACATGCACGTTTGACTTTTTTTTACCGAACTTTAGATTTTTAGTGTTCCATATGGTTTATTTGAATTATCAAATTTTTAGATAGATCAAATTATGAGAGATTAGAAAATTAGCATTTCGCTAAAATCACCGAAATCATGATTTTCTTCTTCGATGGGAGAGTTGACTTTTTTTGGTAAGAGATATGATTTTTTTGATATTTTTATTAGATTCAAATGGGAAGTACTTCTTTATTTACATGTAATATCTTAAGTAAATGAAACAACAAATTATAACATTTACTTAAATGATATTCCGGTAAATAAGATGTTTCCTGAAATCGGGCTGGACTCAGCCCTGAAAATCGATCTGAATCCATTGTCTAAGCGGGATATTACGGACCCCTAACAGGTCTAGGCGCACCCAAGCACCCCTGGTGTACGCCTTGGCCGCCTTAACGGCACCTTGGGGCACCTTTTCTACTCTTAAAAAGGCGGGGTGTTTTTAAGCGGCTAAGGAAGCGCTTTAGCGCTTAAGCATCGCCTAGGCACCGCCTAGGCGTCCGCCTTGACAACTATGGCTGCAATTCCCACAATTATTGTGTTAATTTAAACATGTTCAATGGTTAAAACAAATTTCTAAAAAATACTTAGTTATCATGATCTTTGTCCAAAAATTCTAATCTCAGGGGAGATCTCCTCCCTTCAGCATTCCAAGATGATTCTGAGATTTGAGACATATAGACAATTACTTACTCCACCAGAAGGTGGGGATATTGCATTTGGTTTCCCCATCAGTAGTAACAGGATTGCCTTTTCATTTTATCCACCTGCTACATACAGCAGGAGACAGTACCAAGTGAGCACTGCATCACTTTTCCCCTTCCCCATAATTGTCGTTCAATGAAGACAAGAACTCAGTCTTAGTCAAGAATATGCTCTCACCGATCACCATGATCAGCAACATCAAAAGAATATGTTAACCTGAGAAACCCAATCCCGTGCATGCATCAGGAGGATTGCTTTTCATCATTACTATTAGGGCCTTATCCACATCCACAGCACAACTCCACTCCCCAAACAGGATAGGCCCACTAGGCCTTCAATGGGCTTCCTAACACCTAGGTGGATTAAACCCAAGGCTAAGTGGCTAACTTTCTCTCTCCACCCTATGTTAGCTCTCACTTGGACCACCTGAAATCCCCCAAACATGAATGAATCAAATAATCCCTTTTCCTTTTGTGTTATCATTCGCAAACTTCCCGGTAAAAGGTTTTGAGTTCATTTGCTCGAAAACACAGGTTCTCTCAAATGAGTAAAACCATGTTCAATATTTCTGCATATGATGCTTCAAGTTGGATCATTGCGGAAATCTTGAAAGACGTCCCCTTCACCTCTACAAATATTAAATTTGGGGGCATGATATTTTTTGAAACTACAAGTTGATGACCCCATCAAAACACCACATAACTAGGATAGTGCCTATACAAAATTTTCAAAAAAACTGGAAGTAGAATATATGCAAACAATCACACGACATATCTGATACAGGTAACATACATTCCACATGGCAACAGGAAGAGACCATTTCACATGACAAATTAATACCCACCTGAGATGCGTTACAATTCTCGCCTGCACTTGCCATAGCTATGGTGCCAGTTTTAGAATGTTTTAAATCAGGATGGATCTCATCATCAAAAAAGCGAGCCTGATCACCATAGAGAAACCTAGAAAAAGGCAGGTGACTTACAGTCAGAGAAACTGGCAGTAATTAATGGCAAAACTGCAAAAGAGGGCAACTATAATGGCTCACAACAATGGGAAAAAGAAATTGGTTGAGCCTTTTTCAGAAAAGCATGGTTAGACAAAAATCCACATGAGAACAGATACCCAAAAAAAAAATTTGTCATTCCCAGTGTTTTCCTAATTGTGCACCATAAGAAAACGGAATTAGAGGTCCTCTTTTTCCATCACAGTGGACTATATAACCAATTTTATATGAAAGATACAGCAATGCACTGAAAAATAATGACTGAATTTCCATAAAAAATCCCGATCTCTCTCTCTAGCTTTCTAGGAAGGGTACGCCAGAGCTCAGCTGAGGAGGTAGGGCCTTCTGGGGTCCTTTGATGAGACCCTTGCCAGGGGATGTTCCTAAGTGTAGCCATGGAGGGAATCCCTCCCTCTTCCTGACCTGTTTCAGGTGCAGGAGAAGAGGACATGTCCAGAGATGGTGTCCGGCCCTCCACCCGAAGTCAGAAGTTAAGGGCGACGAGTAGGAGGTGAGCCGTGTGGTGAGGGTGCAAGCCGGTATCCAAGGCAGACTGCCCAAGGGTCCGGCGTCATGGAGCAGTGGACACCAAGAATCTTGAAGCTTTGCTGATGTTGTAAGGGGAGTGGCGAAGCTTTCTAAGGCATCCAGGGGATGGGTGCGTTGGCCGAAACCAACACATTTCGGCCGAAACGTATCAGTTTCAGCCCTAGCCGATACCGAAACCAATACATACAATACCAGCCTAAACCCTAAACAGCATCCCTTAAGACCAAATCACTTGAACTCGTCGAAACCGTCCGATACCGCCAAAACCAATACATTTCGAGGTAGGTGACCTCCCGGAGGACTATGTCATACACCATAAGGATTGGAGGAGGAATTCATTGGCCCTATCTTTACTGGCCGGCGAAGCAGAGGATGGAGGGGACAAACGGAGATTGGAGGACCTAACAGGTGTTGGTTGGAAGTAGTAAGGATGGCTCATAAGCTGTTCTTAGATATGGGTAGTTGCGAAGAGGGGTGGACAAGGTTGTGGAAGCGGGGTTGATCATGGATGGCAAAGTCGAATCGGGGTGCTGGATAGGATCTAGCCGACTACGATCCGAGTCGGGTCGGATCGCAGGATCCACCCAATTCCATGGGAATCTGGCCGATCCAGGATGGACCAGATTAAAAAAATGAAGAAAAAATCAGGAAAAATCAGAGAAAATTCTGAAAAATCAGAAGAAAAAAATTGCAGAAAATCATGAAAACACATACAACATTCATTGAATACAAACACAATGAAATTCAATTCTTATAATGTACATGCATTTGAATGTAAATAAGTTGGATTAATGAGAAATTGCAGTTTACTTGAACATCACCTCGAGGCATGGTTATTTATAAGTAAATGTTTGTATTTATAGTTTCATTTACTTAAGATATTACATATAAAAAAGAAAGTACCCCCTATCTAAATCCAATAAAAATATTTAAAAAATCATCTCTCTTACCAATAAAAAGTCAACTCTCCTATCTAAGAAGAAAATCACAATTTTGGTGATTCTATCAAAATAGCGTCTTTCTAATCCCTCATAATTTAGTCTATTTAAAAATTTCATAATTCACATAAACCCCATGGAACACTACAAATCTAAAATCCGATGAAAAAAACTCAAACGTGCATGTGACTTCTCCAAGGGAGTCACTCTCCTACTGACTAGGACTTATGGGCTGGGATGGTCTTTACCTTTTACCTGAGAAGTGACATTTCTTTCACCTTTTGACCTTTTGATGGCTGACAAGTACACATGGACTGTGACTTGGCCTGGATCGGGCTGGATTGACCAACCCTATACTGGGATAGGCCGATCCAGTTCTTTGTTTCAGTTTTTCTTCTTTTTCTCCTTTTTATTTATGGGCTGTGACTTGACCTGGGATCAGGCTGGATTGGCTGACCCTACTCTGGGATCAGCAGGGTTCAGCAATCCAATTGATGATTGATCGTCGTGAAAATTGGGCAGCGAGGTGTGTTTTACTTCCCAAGGGAATATCTGCAAGTATGCATGCTATGAGGTGGTTAGCTCTAATCCATTCTAGCTGTGCTACCTCTAAGTTGTGGGATAAACTTGGTGGCACATATATCCAGACCATAGCTCAACCCAAAGAGAAGGGAAAAAATTGACAGTAAAGGTAGAAAGCTGGAAAAATAAATTAATTAATGCCACAGAGCAGAATGAAGTGATGAAAGTAAAAACAAAATTCATCAAAAAGGCTGCAGCAGATACTAGTTTGAAATTGACAACACATCCAAACATTTCTGGATAGCTCTTAATTCTTAGAAGGAAAATAATGGTGTCAAAGAATTTGTCCTTCTCTTGGACAGAGTCCAGGAATTTTCTAATAAAAAGTTGATTATATCACCAGTTTTGCAGAATAATAAGCAGAATAGGGACAATCATACTCGGGAGTCAGGAGGAGAACTTCCTGCTGCCCAAAAAAGGAAGAACTGTAAAATGCACAGAGATAGTGATCTATACTTCCCCCCTCTAATCCTGGGCAGGAATACAGAGGATGAATGTACACCAAGAGATTTTTTTTTTCTTTTCTTTTTGAAATGTGGATGGTACCACAGAATATATTGATCAAATAGAAGAATGTAGAAGTACAGAGGTATAGACACCAAAAAACCTCTATACAAAAGAACTCCCTCCTGAATTGGTGAGAGAAAACACCTCACCTCCGCAAACATAAAGTGAGCGAGGAATTTAACCGGTCAACTAAACCCAAGTGTTTAGCCCAAAAAGAGACTCAATCTCTAACAAAAGCAAAAAGACAATCCTCTGAACGCGCTTCTCTTCGAAAATCCTACTATTCCTCTCATTCCACAGGGCCCATAGAGTAGCATACAGAATAAGCCACCATACCACCTTGTCCCCCTTAAGCGACCACCTTCTGTGCCAGCCAAGCATAAGTTGGTGTACCCTGACAAATTGTGGAAGAGGATGCTGGACACATTGCTCAACCAAGGACCAGATCTTCTTTGCAAAGGAAAATGTTGTAAAAAGATGGTCCAAGTCCTCCTCTTCGTCCCCGCAAAAACAGCAGCGGGTGGATATATTATATATGAGCTAGAAACTGGCCAAGATTATTGCACGTGGGCAACCTCCCATGGGAAACCCTCCACATGAAGACTTTCATCTGTAAAGGCTCTTGGGATCTCAAATATGTCTAATAACAGCTTGCTGAAGTCCCCCATTGGTGAGGGAATGGTAGGCCGTTCTAACTGAGAATCTCCCTGTCCTCTCCCATCTCCAAGTTCAAGCATCCCACTACTGACAATCAGCTTGAAGGGAAGAAGGAAACACAGGAGCTGAATTAGCTGGTAAGTCTCCTCAATAAAGAGACTCCTCCTAGAGGTCAAAGTCCAAGTGCCAGAGTGCCACCAGATAACTGAGCCTCAAAAGTGCTGACCACTCAGGTAGACAGACAACTAGAAATAGTAAATAAGGCAGGGAAAGACTCCGCCAATGATAGCTCCCGGCACCACCTGTCCAGCCAAAACAAACACCTATGTCCATCACCCAAGGATGTGGATCTAACGAAATCCACGCATTGAAGGATGCCCTTCCATACTGAGGAAACTCTATACTGCGAAGGGTGGGTCAGGTGACCGTTGACACAAAAAATTAAAAAAGGAAATTTCCCCTAAAAATTGCCCCGAAAGCAGCCACAGACCCCCCCCCCACGGGGGGGTTTTGCTGCGCAGAACCCCCCCCCCCCCCAACGGGGGGGTTTTCTGCGCACCAGCAACCCCCCACGGGGGGTTTTAGCAACGCAGATTTTCCCGCCAGTAGCACCCCCCCCCCTGCAGGTGGCCAAAGCTACCCGTGGGGCCTTCCCTTGGCCCCTAGAACTCCTATAAATAGGAGGCCAAGGGTCAAGCACAAGAAAAAAAACAAATTGGAAGGTGGGGGAGAGAAAGTCCGGCTAGAAGACCCCCTCCTTTGGGGGAGATGCAGCTCCCTCCGGAGATGTTTGTTCTTCAAAATATGAAGACCCCCATGTGGGTATGAGCTTGTGTAAAATTACATAAAGTCCCCTAAAGAAATAAAGTTTGGGGCGGGTGTACCAAATTACACATATGCCCTGTCCATAGAAAATTGCAGGAATACCCCTGCTACTCTGGAAAAGTACAGGAATATCCATGTTGTTTTGGAAAAGTACAGGAATACTCCTATTGTCCAGAAAACTGCAGATATGTCCCTGTGACGGAGAAAATGGCAGAAATAGTCCGAAGTTCACGTCTTTGGTCCAACCCGGTGAAGCAAGTTCCACGCCACTTCTATTAAGCGGCGTGCGCTCTCTTGGGTGTGACTTAAGGCTGGATACATTAGGAGTTCTCGGAAAACGTCAACAAATGGCGGAGAAGTCCAAGCAAGCCGATAAATGGCAGGATCACCCGAGAAAGTCAATCAATGACGGAAACACCCGGAACTGCTCGGAAAAGTCAAGAAATGACTAAGAAGCCTGGCTCATGCCGTTTGCACGGCCCGGTGGAGTAGGACCCACGCCATTTCTATGAAACAGCGTGCGCTCTCCTGGACCCGGCTTATGGCAGGCCACTCTAAGTCTTGGGATTGTCAAATAATGGCAGAAACCCTTGAACATGTCAAGATATGGCCGAAAAGCCTTGGGAGGTCAAGATACGACTAAGAAACCTCGGGTTTGTTTACTTCGAACACCTGAGATAAATGGGTTCGAAGAAGACATATAAAGGGCCCGGGGAGAAGAAGACTCTTTGGCAAGAAGGGACTTTCCCTCTGGAGAGAGACTTCTGCTTGAAGAGGAGAGACATACCTTTGGCCGTTGGTCTTGCTTGGGGGTCTTGTCCTCTGCGCCTTCTGCCCGACAGTGAAAGATAGTTGGAGATAGTTGGTCAAAGAAGACACCGCAAGTCTATATGATGGCCATGCTTCTTTTGTAAAAAAGTCCTTTTGTGTTCTGAAATAACACGATGAAGGCATAATGTTATCTTTGTAAACACTTAATGGCGGCATATATACCCCGTTATGTTTATAAACGTAGGTGCACAAAATTATTGGTGGACGTGAATTGTGGATATCAAAATACCATTTATAACCCCTAATCGGCAAGGTCTTTTAATAAACGTATCGTATCAAAGGTCTTCGAGTTTTCACTCGATGTAAATGAAACACCGACTCCGGTCAGTGGGGAATGGTCTAGTACACGATCACTCCAATCGCCTGATAAAACGGAGCGCGAGAAATATATACATATAAATGTTCAAGGGCTTAAGGCCTATAACCCTATGCACCTCATAAATATCAAATTTTGTTTATTTTCTTAAACGTCTAGCACGCCCATGCATAGATACACATGCATATATATCATCATCGTCGTCGTCACCATCATCAGAGCCTTATCCCATTATTTGGGGTCGGTTACATGAATTCTTTTCCGCCAAAAATTTCTATCAAGTGCTATAGTCGTGTTTAAACTCAAGAAGTCCAAGTCTTTCCTAATAACATCGCACCATCTCATTTTAGGCCTTCCCCTAGCTCTTTTACTAGTATCCACTGAGATTTTGTTACATCTTTTAACCGGCGCCGAGTTAGGGCGACAGTGCATGTGTCCAAACAACCTAAGTCTATTTTCTCTCATTTTTCTATCAATTGGAGCTATCCTCAAATCCTCACGGAAGCGCTCATTCCTAATCTTATCTTTCTTAGTCTTACCACACATCCATCTCAGCATCCTCATCTCCGCCACACACATTTTGTTAATGTATTCCTTCCGCACTGCCCAACACTCGGTACCATATAATAAAGCAGATCTCACTGCCGTTCTATAAAACTTTCCTTTAAGTTTCACTGGTATACGACGATCGCAGAGGACTCCTGATGCACTTCTCCATTTTTGCCAACCTGCCTTAATCATGTGTGCCACATCGTCATAAATCTCCCCATTCTCTTGGATGATAGACCCTAAGTATCGAAAGCTACTACTCTTAGGAATGTCTTGTCCATCAATTTGAACCATATCTTCCTGTAACACCCTCTTATTATTATAATTACAATACATAAACTCTGACTTACTCCTACTGATTTTAAAACCTTTAGATTCCAAGACATGCCTCCAACTTTCTAGCTTGGGATTTAAACCATCAATATTCTCATCAATTAAGACAATATCATCCGCAAATAACATACACCAAGAGATATCATCATGCAATTGCTTAGTTACCTCATCTATAACCAGTGCAAAGAGATACGGGTTTAGAGCAAAACCTTGATGCAAACCTACTGTGACCGAAAATTTTATATATATATGCCCAACATGCATATATATATATATATACCCGTGTGTATATCGAAATCACGTATGGAGATTTCCGCGTTCCCACAGTGATAAACCCTAGAAGAGCCCAAATATCGTAGCCTAATAAGCTGCTGCCATAGACCCCTTCTTCAGTCCCAAGCCTCCACCACCATGTACACAGAAGGGCCAAATTAAAATACCTGATATTCCTGACTCCAAGGCTACCTGCCTCCTTAGGCTGACACACTCTAGCCCATGGGATATCCATGCCAACCACTTACTCTAGTACCATCACCATGCCAAAAGAATCTAGCTTGAATGGCCTCAAGTCTATGCGCAATGGATTTCGGAATCCTAAAGATAGACAAAAAGTAGATGGGCAAACTGTCCAAGACTGATCTACGGAGGACCAAGCGACCTCCGAAAGGAAGGGACCTAGCTTTCCACCCTGCCAGCCTGTGTTCAAACCTCTATACAATCCCCTTCCAATCACTACACTAAGCGGACCACAAAGAGATAAAGTCCACAAATAACAAACCATAAAGAATATAATAGAGGACATCCCCAAAATGTCAAAGAGTAAAAACATTATAAGCCCTTCAAATGCTTGTAATGTAAACTTCATGGGAAACAAGTATTCCCAGCCCAGACCAAAGGATGAAACATGAGAGTAGGCTTTTGACACACAGATTTGTAAACAATTACTTCCATGTATAATTGTGTCATGTATAAAGTTCGAGATGCCTGAATTTGTTCATTGTCAATATGTATCATCTTGATTATGCTAGGAGATTGAACAAAGGCACATTAGTCTTTTTCCTCTCTTAATCTGCTTTAACTTAAATATCAAAAAAAAACCTATACATGACAAAATATATGTCATTATAGGGTGAAGTGGAGAAGAGAGAGCAGCAGAATAGTCACACATGGTTACGCGGGACAGAGGAGAAGGGAACATGATTTCACACCTATGCAGGCATCAACCCCCCCTCCTTTCCAAACACCTTTCTTCATTTAACTGTAATGACAAATTAATAATAGTCACTGACCAATCTACAACTTACAAACTGACTAACGAAGGATCCAAGAGGGAAAACATGAACAAGACATGAAGGACATAACACTCAGTTCACTTAAGCATATTGGATCCTCCCAAGTGCATCTGCATCCAACCCATGTTGGGAAATCTACATCCAATCTTTACATGTGGGTATACATGACTATATAAGAATCTAGGAATATATAGTAAAAAACATAGATTATGGGGGTAAATACATGCTGATTCTTTAGTGAATCTACGGGTGCTCCCCCTTTGTTCCCATCAGAGCACTGATGTAGTCCATGAAATACCCTTAACAAAGGTCCAACAGTCAGCAGATAAAATTGTCTGACACAGGTCATTTTTGTCTGATATGTCCAATGTCAACCCATTTATTGTCCCTGTCAGAGCACTGATACAGTTTGTGAAGTCAAACCATGCTCAAATAGAGCTAAAATGGCACATTTCAGTCTCTCCCGTGTGAGCAATTATAGGGTGTGGGACTACTGCCAAAATATTCATAACCCCCATCACATAGACCCGGGAGTAAGAACAGGGAAGAAGCGACAGGGAGAGGGGGGTTGGAAGGGGGATGGGAAGGGAATTAGGGGAGCTAAGGGAGAGAGAGGGAGAGGGGATACTTCCCCCACCTTCATCCACGCCATCTGCTTAGCCTGTAGGCTCTAGATGCCTAGGTGCCCCCCTTTTAGAACAGTAGAAACAAGTCGCATGTTTGTCATCTATTTTGTTAGCTAGGACCTCAAAACCCTCGTACACTGGCAACCCAAAAGGGCCATTTTATAGATGGACTACAAAGGGCTATAGGCCACATAGACAGAGAAGCTTAACAAAAACAAACAACGAGATATTCTATATTGTCAAATAATCAATGTACCAAAGTAAATCTCTGTTTTTAGGGGTTACAAAGTTAAAAGAATAATGCGAGAACTTTAGAAGATGCCACATAAACAAAGCCTAATCATGCATGTACAGTGCTAGTTATTGCACCAGAGAAGGGACTATCAAATGCATCCAAATATTTGGCATGCCCCATTTCACATGATGCCAAGCTCAACCAGAACATTACACACGCAAGCTAATAAGTGCAATCTATGATCCTAAAAACGTGAATGTTTCTCATTTACAAAGCAGATGGAAAGAAAGACATCCCATAGAATCCTTAAAATTCCAAAGCCACTTACTTGTACACAGATTCACCAGCGGCACCAGTACCTGTACGATCACCAGTTTGTGCTATAAAGTCCTTTTCAACTTTGTGGAATAAGCAACCATTATAGTATTTGATCCTGCATAAAATATGTAAGTTTACAACATAACTATCAGAAAAAAAAATAGAGTGGACGGAATCAGCAAGTATTACTAATTTAACGAAGCATGAGATGGCATTAATGATCTCATAAACATTTGGGTTTTAAAAGGATATCAAATTTCGATCACTGTGAACTCACCTTCCAAAAAAAAGTTGCATGGATTCAGATGACCTGAAAGTTGCAATCAAACAGACCTTCCTACTTTTCTTTTTCAAAGAAAGGTAGTCTGCAGTAAAGATTTTTATTGCAAAACAGAGGTAGTAAATGAAGAGAAAACCCAAGTATGGCCCACACCTTGATCTATTATGGAACCAACTACTGGTTGAGGCCTATTTCCACCTTGATCTATGAGGGTATAGCCTTTGATGAGATTTTAACCAGGGAAGAGATATATTGGAAGCAGAGATCCAAGGAGAAGTGACTGAAGAAAAGGGACAAGAACACAGCCTATTTCCACAAGGTTGCTTCGGGCAGGAGGAGAACAAATCGTATTGCTTCTATCCAGGTTGGGGATCAGCTTATTCACAGGGAGGGAGACATTTGTCGCCATGCTATAGACTTCCATACTAGACTCTTCACCAAGAAGTAGAGTAGCGGGCTGGATTTCTCAGCTGATCTGCTCCCTTCTCTCCCCCGGGTGGAAAGCGAGACCCTAGTGGCACCCTTTCGTGAAAAGGACATCAGAGAGGCAGTCTTTTCACTTGCAGGGGATAAGGCGACCAGCCCAGATGGTTTCCCTATGGTGTTTTTTCAGCATTGCTGGGACATCGTCAAGAAAGACCTCATTGAAGCAGTGCAGGAATCCCAAGAAGGCAGGACCCATTTAAGGGGGATGAATAAAACCCTTCTGGTGCTGGTTTCCAAGAAGATGGGTGCAAATGCGTTCTCAGAATTTAGACCAATTAGCCAGTTGAATAGTACCTACAAAATTATCTCCAAGAAGCTTGCTAGCAGGCTCCAAGAAGTCATCGGAGAATTGATTAGTGGGTACCAGAGCCTTCATTAGGGAAGACACATTCAGGAGAATTTCCTTCTCGCTCATAAATGTTTGCATGGGATGAAACAATAGAGAAAGAGGAAGTGGTTCTCAAGTTGGATTTTGAGAAGGCATATAACATGCTGATTGAAATTGCCTTATCAAGGTATTGCAGAAGATGGGCTTCCACCACAGCTGGACCAGGTGGATATGGGAGTGTATCTCCTCCACCTTATTCTCTATGATCATCAATGGGCAACCCTCGACTTACTTCCAGGGTGGGAGAGGTTTGCGACAGGGGGACCCTTTGTCCCCTCTCCTTTTAGTGTTGGTTGCAAACATTATGAGATGTTTGTAGTTGAGAGCAGAGGCGGTTGGAGTTATTAGGGAATTTCAGGCAGGTCAATCTACCTCCAATATTACACACCTCCAATATGCAGATGACACTATCCTCTTTTTGTCTGATGAGGTGCAACAGATATATGAGGCCAGGTTGATACTCCAGATGGTGCAGGATTTATGTGGTCTGAAGGTTAACTATTCTAAAATCCAGGTGGTAGGGATCAATATGGAGTCTGCTATTAGTGGGCTGCGGATATTTTTGATTGCCAGATTGGGAAATTTCCTCTCTCCTATCCTCCCTTTGTCCACAGGTGGCAATCTAAGTAGGCATTGGCAGGGTGTGGTCTAGAGATGAAGCTAGGCTGGCTGGCTAGAAGGCTAGACTACATCTTACGAAGGGCATCTGGTGCTGTGCATATCAGTGTTGGATAGCTTGTCTACCTATTTCTTGTCTAATTTCAGCCTTTCCGAATCCCTAAGACTGTGGCAAAAATGTTGGAAACCATCGAGGCCAAATTCTTTTGGCATGGTAGTGGGAATAAAGAAAGAGGATGGCACGACATCAAGTGGAAAAGAATATGCAAAATAAGGAAGCTGGAGGGCTGGGCATCAGGAACATCAGATATTTTAATATGGCACTCTTATGTAAGTGGCTTCGGAGGCTGGGGCTAAAGAGGGAGGGCTATGGATGTAGTTGATCAAAGAGAAATACTACTCCTCATCCAGAGTTTGGGACCTTACTCCCACTACAATATATCTGGAGGGGCATTCAGCAGAGTGTCGATTTTGGCAGGGTCAGTGTACGAGTCATCTTAGGAGATGGTCAGAGAAGTCTTTTTTGGCACCACAACCCTATCAATAACAGAGCCATTCCCTTCTTTGTTCACTATCATTGGGGAACCCTGGGCCACTGTGGCACAGTCCTTTAACGTAGGTTCAGGAGGCATTTAGGATCCCACTTTCAAGAGGAACCTACACCCCCAAGAGGTGTCTCACCTGGAGCAGCTATTAGGTTTCCTTCAAGATTATTCTCTGTCTATGGACAGGGCGAATTCGTGGCAGTGGAGATGGGAGAGGGAGAGACAGTTCTCAGTCAGATCGGCCTACTCTCTCATCTCGGAGGGCGGTATGTGTCACTCTTGGACACCTCAGGTATGGGCTCCCAAGAGCCCTCTGAAGGTGAAGTTTTTGGTATGGAGGATGTCGCATGGTCGGCTTCCCACTCACGATAGGTTGACTCCTTTTCTCCAGAATATTTCCATAGCATGTTGTCCATGTGGAGAGGAAGAGAAGAACCTGAACCATCTATTTACCAGCTGCTCTTTACGAGGGAGGTTTGGCAGAAGCTCGGTCAGAAACTCCAGCAGCCGCTAGGTCACTTTTTGGGGTGAACCATCTCTTCTCCACCTGGGGCAAGATGGAGCGGTAAGGGGGGCAAGATTATGTGATGGCTTGTCATCCACGCTACTCTTGGGCACTCTAGACAGAGAGGAATAACAGAACTTTCAAGAACGAGGCGCAGACGACTGATAGACTTATTTCTTTTGTTTGTGACCGAGTGGCTTTTTGGGCTAAAGAGTCTTGTGGTGTGGGAAACCACAGCTCTTCTCTCTTTTTGTTGTTGAGGAGCTAGGCGGATACTCCCTTCCTTTTGTATAGGGGTTTTGTAAGCTTTTACCTTATACTTGTACATTCCACTTCTCTTTAATATACAATTGTGGTATCATCCACTTCTCAAAAAAAAAAACTACTGGTTGCGGTCTACTCCTTATTTTCGACGCTAATACATAATGCTATTCATGCAAAAGTTCTGTTAATGAAATACATACGTTGGAGAGAAAAAGAGAAGGATGAAAAATGTATATGTGGAGTATTGGTTACAACTTGGGATAAGGTAAGGAAATTATAGATATGTAGATAGCCTCTGTCTCCTTTTTGGGTGACAAAAAAGAGTCTCCCCTTTCCATAGGCTTTTGCTTGATGGTATTACTTATGTTACAATACATTGCTTGATGATAATTTATAATTTAAGAAAAAGAGACAAAGAAAATGTCAAAATGTCTAACAATTTTCAAAAGACATGAATAGAACTTCCTGAGATTCCTGACGATTATGTGAATCAAGGAAGAACTATGAGCCTCGCAAAGGAAGAAAGAGTCGCCCCTACGCAAAAAGAAAAAGGCAGCCCGCGAGTCATTGAAAGCCAATAAAAAATCGAACTTCTCCGCGCTCCGCCGCCACGCCAGGGTAACAATGCAAAACTTTTTGGACTTGGGGATCGGAAGCGAGCATTGAAATACACCAGTTTGCAAGGATTGGCATGAATGGTGGAAAAAATGAGCACTTCAACTAAGAAATGGGGAGATGCCAAAAAAGCATGACTGGGGAAAATAAATTAACCACCGGAAATGAAAAGAGGACGACGGAACATACTTGCAGAGCTTGAGGAAGTTCTTGCAGGTAAGAGGGCAACGGTCGGTGTGCAGGTCCACCACGATGTCCCCCAAGCTCGTCACGATCAACACCGACATAGTGGGTCACCGTCCCCTCTCTTTCTCTGTGTCTCTCTCTGGTCTGCGCGAGAATTCGTGGCAGTGGAGATGGGAGAGGGAGAGACAGTTCTCAGTCAGATCGGCCTACTCTCTCATCTCGGAGGGCGGTATGTGTCACTCTTGGACACCTCAGGTATGGGCTCCCAAGAGCCCTCTGAAGGTGAAGTTTTTGGTATGGAGGGGTTGTGCCAGATTTCTGTCTGGCTTCCCATAAGGAAGAAACAAAAAAAAAGAGAGAACAAACATAACAAATAAACGAAAAATAGAAGAGAAGAAGGGGGGACCCTACCTCCGTCCCCAGCCGCTTGGGCCTTACCTTGGTCCCCAGCCGCTGGCACCCGCACCTTCACCAGCCGCTGCTTGGCTCCCCCCACTGCAGGAGGAAGAAGAAGGGACGAAGGAGGAGAAGGAGCCGCCACCCTCCTCACCTCCCTAAGCAGCAGCCACCGCCGCCGTGGCCTGCACCTCCTCCGGCCGCCGCCTCTGCTGCTCCCGCCGTCGCCCCTGCCTGGGCTGGCCGCCGCCGACCCCTGTTGCCGCTGCTTGCCCCTGCTGCCGCTGCTTGTGCCCCTGCTGCCGCCGCCGCCCCGCTGCAGTGCCGCCGCTGCTATCCACTGCTAGGTGGGCCGCCGTCGAGCAGGAGGGGAGGAAGAGGAAGGAGGCCGCGCGCCTCCTCGGTTCTCTGTCTCTCTTTCGCAGAGGCCAACCGAGGGACGGGTCCGAACCAAGAAAGGAAAGGGGAAGAAAAAAAAGAAAGAAAATAGCCAGGGGCTAAAATGCAAAATTATAACTCAAACCTCTTGGTGGAGGTAGGCAAACATGTCCGTGGTGGTCTCTCCTCCTCACACTCAAAATTAGTCGTACCGTTTGGATCGACCGTACCGCATTTTCTGTGACACGGTACATATTGTACCGTACCGTACCGCTGAGGTACGGTGGGAAAATGACATGTTTGATTTATTTTTTAAATTTTGTGACTTAGTTAATATTTGAAATGAGTAAATTTCAAAAGAAAATGAGTAAAACATAAGAACATCACATAAATAGGTTGAAAATATAAATAAATTTATTTACTCATTTAAGTCAATCCACCACAACCATTTAATATTCATCTAACATACATACCCTCACTAACACCCTCAGATGTTGTGTCGTCCTATGTGCTCAGTCTCTCAAAATCGGATTCAATCCCTTGATAGCTACTACTGTCCACAGGACCTATGTGTCGTCTTTTCTCATCTACTTGATACCTTTTTGAATAGCTTAGTGGAGCACCGTGATCTCCACTATCTTGGGTAACATGCGTGAACTCAGACTCTAATGAAAAGTACATGCTACCACCACCACTACCACGACTACGAACACCACCACCACCACTGCCGCCTGTAGCAGATTGAGAAGAATGATTTGACGTAATTAACCCATAAACCAACTAGCCTGAAGATCCCAGAAAATGTTTGACGTAATTAACCAAACTAGTTGGCCTGAAGATCCTCTTGTAAACCAATTCAAATAATGTCTATTTGTGTTGAAATTTTAGCTATAAGCTAATGTAATAGTTTTACAAATTGTGGTGATTTTATTTTAATTTTTTGAATTTATTTTACACTGGGTGAAAAATTACCCGGAAAATAATTGCATCGGTTTAATATCGAAATCCGTACGTCAACAATTCCGGATATTTATATTTCTGATATCACCACATTTTTCTGAAAATTATGGTGTTCTCAAATTTCATATTCGTTACAGTTTTCCGATGTCGCCCCGTCGGAGTGCGCACTTCTGAGTATGACATTGGGCTATCATTATTAATGCTAATTAATCTCAGATATTAATAAAATTAATATAATTTGTATCATCTCTTAATTAGTTTATGTTTGAAATTTTATCTCAATTAGACACTAATTAGACCCCTTAAGTGCACACAGAGTTTGTCGCGGTACGACGAACTCTCTGTGCGCGTACTTCAACGGGATGACATTTGGTTTCGAAAATAAAGTCAAATATGAAATCATCATAATTACTAGAAAAATATACTGATTCTAAAAATATAAATATCATGAGTTATTAATGTATAGATGTTGAGATTAAGTCGACCTAATATATTTTGGGACAATTTTTACTTGACAAAAAATTAATTTAAAAAATTAAACTAAAATTATTACAATTTGTATCACCTATTAATTAGATTATGTTTAAAATTTCATCTCAATTATACACCATTAGATCCCTTAGATGTTGAGATTAAGTCAATTTACTGATTTTTAAGATAATTTTTACTTGACAAAAAAAATAATTTAAAAATTATAATAAAATTACTATAACTTAGATCATCTCTTAATTAATTTATATTTAATTTTTTATTTCAATTAGACATCATTTAGATCACTTAAACACACCAAATACAAAAAAAGTATGAAAAAAAAATAAAAAACCGAAGTTAGCGGACCGGATCGTACCGGTCCGCTGTGTACCGCGGCGTGCCACCGCGGCACACTCGGGTCACCCCTTGGGGGTGACCCGACCGTGCCTGGGGCTCGCCGAGCCCTAGGCACGGTGCGGTTCGCCCGTGCCGCCGCGGTACGGGCGGCACGGGCGAACCCTGCTCACACTATAAAAGGAGGGGGGCACCCTAGGCCAAAGGGGAGGATTTTCAGAAGTTTGAAAACAGAGCAAGGTTCTGAGAAAGACTGCAAGGCAGTCTGGAAGAAGGGTCTTTAAGACAGTCCCAAAGAACATTGTGCAATGCATAATTTTAATTTTCTCAAGTCTTAAGTAAGATCCATTGCTCTTCCTTATTGGGCCAAAATTCATTATTGGGCCACAATTGTTTATTGGGCCAGACTTGTATGTTTATGCCATGATTTATTAAATGACCATGATGTTTAATGCTTGATGGGCCTAATGTTGGTTAATGGGCCGACCTTTGACATATTTTTACATGTGATGCTTAATAGGTAGGGGTGTCAATTGGATCGGGCTGGCCTAGAGGCCCGGAAGCCAAGCCTGGTTTTAACTGGGCTTGGGCCGAAAAAACTAACCCGTTCAAATTTTTTGGCCCAGCCCGGCCTGGCTCGGAAAAGAATAGAGTCGGGTTTGGACTTTGTGAGGCCCGGCCCGCCCGGCCTGAAAATTTTAAATATAAATATATTTTATATTAAATATAAAATTTATACTTAGAAAGATGATTATATTTATTTTTTCTACAATAAATCTACTCAAAAATATAATCTTTTATAAATTAAATATTAATATAGATATAAGTAAAATATATATTATTTTTATAGATATATTAGAGTAGATATATTAAAATTATATATAATATAGATAAAAATAATAATTTTCTTATATTTTTCGGGCCGGTTCGGGCTTAACCGGGCTTTTCCTGGGCCGGGCCGGGCCACCCATATCGGGCCTATCCTCGGGCCTCAGCCGGGCCCGGGCCGACTTTTAAAAAATCGGGCTGGGTCGGGCCTTGCTAGGCCCGACCCAGGCCCGGCTCATTGACACCTCTATTAATAGGTTTATTGGGCTAATTTCACTTATTAATCATGCACTATATGAATAATTGCATGTAGTGTCACGTTTATTTCATACTCTTCACCAATTGATTTCTTAATCAAAATCAATTAATTTTTCAACAAACCTTAATAAAATATTTCATAAACATTGTTGTTTAATTTACCATAACTTAAAAATAACAAATAAGTCATGTTTCATATCATTTTTGACCCACCATAGATTAATCTCCATTTAAATCAAATAAATAAATAAAAATATTAACCCAATTCACATAATCATAATTTAAATAAATAAATGACCAAATAATAAAATAATGAAATCAATGATTTTAAAATAACCAAAAATAAGAAAATAAATTTAAAAATCAATAAAAATGAAACAAATATTAGAAATTTCTAAAAAATAGATTGCATGCTTGCAATTTTATTTTCTTTCATGTGCAATTCATTTCACTCAATTGTGAGTCACGTTCTTCTGTTTTAAAGGGGTTGTCTGATGGTTAATCAAGGGTGTTCAGCCTTTGTGCTGATATAATTAACACTAACTGAGGTTAGTGGGGGAGGTCAAGCGAATTAAATAAGACCATGTCCATGTAAATAAATAAAATCCAAATAAATTAATTTAAAGATAAAATAATTTTAAAAGTTTTAAAAAATAGTTTTCACAGAGATGGCGACTCCACTGGGGACCTCCCTTCCCTTCATCTCTCCATCAGACAACACCCTAACAATAAGATGTACTCACATTATAATTTTTGTGCAGGTCATAACTTGTAATGACGGCTACTGCTCATATTCCGGGTGTGTTCTTCGGACCACATAAGGAACGGCTACCTCACTACACCAACTAGGTTTGGAGATTTCCCCCTGGTGGTGGAGTCTCCATACTTCCTAGGTGTGATACCGGTCGTACTACCTACTGCTGTCAAGGCCCACGAAGCAAAATAAGCAAAAAGAGGAGCCTCAAGCTCAGGAGGCTAACTTGATACAAATGTTCACAACCTATGTTATCAACTTCACCAACACTTCAACTTCTGGAAAGAACAAAAGCCGCAAGCCTAAGAGAAAGCCCACAGCATGTGGCATTTCAAGTTCTGGCAAGACTGTCCGAGTTGGTGATCTCCGGATCCGCATGGACGGGAGTGAGACCCTAATGATACCGGAGCGGCATGTAGTTGTTGTACTAGTAAAGAATAGTTTCGGCATACTGCCTAAAGTGCGGTAGGACAAGCCAAGTTTCAAGGTGAAAAATATGAAGAAGCCATGGATGAAGGCTGAAACCAAGAATTACAAGTTTGACAACGTTAGCTTCAAGAAATAGAAGGTCAATGCTGAAAAAGATGAGATATATAGCCCGCCTCGTGTCAAACAGGTGTGGGTCACTAAAGAAGCCCAAGAACTTCGAAGGACAAGGGCCCTAGAATCTCTTGTAGGGTGAAAAAATGCAAGAGCGGTCATGAAGCAAGACCCAGCAAAGTGGCAAACTTTTAGAAGAAAAAGAGTCCCAGAGAGACAGAGGGAGTCTTCCCAAGAGTCTCGGACCAAAGAATGCACCCCTTCTTTACCGGGTGATCTGCGAAGAGGATCTAAACGAAAAGGGGTATATCAAGAAAGAAGACAAGCAAGCCCGAAGACAGGGTAAAATTTCAAGTCAGAAGAACACAAGAGGGATGTTGATATCCCTAGAAGATCAGTTTTCCAACGCCTGAGTGCCACTGTACGCCCTAGGCAAAAGAAGAGAAGAACATTACATATCACCCAAGAAGGCATGCAGATATACACATGCTATGCCTCTAACATCAATTTGCCTGCAATGGCTGACCAGGCAGAAACCTCAAATATGGAGCAGCATCCCATGATATCTAGTCGCAGAAGGGAGCAAGCTCGAGTCTGGCTTGACCGGGTAAATGTGGAGGTGGACTTACCACCTCAGAACGAAGGAGGCATGGGGGCTGCTGACATTGCCACCACATCAAATCACCCTTTAGATCAAGGTCGATCTGCTGAAAACCCTAATATCAGGGTACCCTCATCGCCAAATCTAGAAATGGTAATGCAAGAAAATCAGAAGCTAAAGGCTATGCTGGAAAGCCTTATGCAACAATTGGGAATGGCGGTGCCACCGCCACTACAACCATCACTAGCACTACAGCCTCCACAGTCGACACAACAGATATTGCAGCCTCAGCAACTTCAACAAACTAGCCAACTAGCATTGCCCACAGTGGCACCCTAGCCTGGGAACGTGCTACCAAGTACACCCTGTGCAGAATTTACGGTTAGACAACCAATTGAAGATCCAAATTCAAGTCATGAAGAAACTCAAGAGGTGCATGTTACAGAACGAAGGCATGATGCACCACAATTAAATAACTTCATTTGAAGGAACAATGGTCTCTCAGAGGGCCATGATTGAACAAATAATTGAAGCAAAGACGGCTGAGCAGAATGAGGGGTCTGCCACCTATGACCTGTATTGTAGCGTATTGACCGTTCGGATCGTGGCTTAATAGTTATGGAGGCCCATGTGTGGCCCATTAGTGTGTGTAGCAGGTGTTCGTGCAGGTTTCCGGGGTGTAGTGGGCCGACAGGTTGGGCTCAAAGCGCCTACTTGTTCATTGTATGTGAACGCGACAGTGAGGAGCGTCGCGTTCTGAACGTGACGGTCCTGGGTGTCGCATTCATGGAACCGCTGTTTGGAGTCGTCATCTGCATGCGAGCCACGTGTCGCACATTGGGTGGCTTGCTCACGTCATGAGCAGGAAGGCAACAGCCTTCTACATCGCGTTTAGGTTGCGACAGAAGGGTACGTCGCGTTCCCAACCGAGCTGCGTTTTTAAGTAGGTTTTGGCCGAACAGAGCTTTTGCAAGTTCTGCTCAGCCAGGGAAGGAGTTTGCGCCGTGGTGAAGGGCGATCTGACGTTTTTGAGGTTTTTTTGGCGTGTTCTCGCCGCGAGGACGTTGCGTGGAGCGGGGGAAACACCAAGTGGGTCTCGTTCTTCGCGTTCTTCGCGGAGGTAGGGAGATTCCACCTCATTTTGGTGGATGGATTGTGTGTGTGGCGTGTTTAACGCATTATTTACTTTACAAACCATAGATACCATGCTAGGACACTCATTAAAGCATGAAAAATGGATGAAAACACCGGTTTACAGGGTTTGTGGGGGTGATTCGGCGAAGGGTCCCCGGATTAGGGTTCCTGCCTGTAAAGGTGACGGACCCTCCTGTCGCGTCCAGAACGCGACAGGCCAACCCGTCACGTTTAGGTTCTTGAACACGACATATCAGGATATCACGTTCAAAAGGCGACATGGGACCCCGTCGCAACAACAGGTTCGAGGGGCTTTATTTTTGTGCACACTAGCGTGGTTATCCGATTATCGTGAATCGTTGTGAATGGCAACGGTAAGTGGTGTGTTGGCACCTGTAGTGCTTAGGGAGCGTGTTGTGTACGTGGTTGGCGTGATATTCACGCGGTTGACGTGGGGTTTCATGTAACAACCCTCCTTATACTGGTAAGATTATACCAATCCACATCGGTATAGAGAATGCCGTCACAATGGGACATTGACCCAACACTAACGATAGGTTGATATGTACATGAATAGTAAAGAGTACAACAAAAATAAAGTAACAACTTCATTCCATTCCATCATCATCATCAATATCCACAGTCTGTATAACATAAGATGGAAGAAAACACTAAAGTCCACATTTATACAACTTTCAAATAAAATACATTGTCCATCCTTAATTATACAATTCCGAATTACATATTATGAAATGAAAGATATAACATAGAGATCTTCACAAAATAGCTACTCCTCGCATTCGGAGTCGCTCCTAACTATATCCTCCTCGGATGTGGAGACACCTGTCACACCTGTACACCGAAGCAAGTATGAGTCTAAATAGACCCAGCAAGCAATCCATGAACACAACCATACACATATCACCTACACATGCTAGAGTTCTAAACAATTAAGCACTTAAGGATAATCATGGTACATGCTTTTCATAACTTAAACAACTAAATATAAAAACTTATAACATGCTTTCTGTTGAACCACTCTATGGTTATCTGTGATCTTGGCATTTTGGTGATAACAAAAATATGATGCATTTAGGTGATATCAAAATATATTATCTTGGTATTGCGGAGATAACAAAATAGGTGTTCATAAATATTTTTGTTTCATCTGTGTCGCATCAATCTCATAGCAAAATGATGAGTCTCACATTGATGCAATATGGCGCACTAAAATGATAAAATCGATGGCTAATCTATATACATCGATTTCAGTTCAAGTGCCAAATTAATAAGCGCTACAACGATTTGTTAAGAAATCGATCTCAGAACGATTCGCTAAGTGGCCGTAACGATTTGTTAAGAAATCGATCTCACAATGACTTCTTAAGTGGCCATAACGATTTGTTAAGAAATCGATCTCAGAACGATTCTTTTTATACCATAACGATTTGGTCACATCGATTTCGTTCTCATAACGATTTGATAAGTTTTACATCGATTTGCTAGTCATAACGATTTGCTAAGGCTCATAACGATTTCATAAGTGAGAACAACGATTTGGTTCTCACAACGATTCGTTAAGACTCATAACGATTTGTTAAGTTTCATAACCGTTGCTGAGACTTACAACGATTTGTCTTTCATAACGATTTGTTTACAAATGAGCAACGACTCTTCACATAACGATTTTCTTCATTCTGTTCAAACACAGATTACCTTTATATTTCAAATTTGTTTGGCGCCTAATGAAAAAGTCAAAATATCTTCTGACAGAAAAAGCTGCATGCGTATTTCAGAGTCTTGTCAGAAAAAGATATGAACTATTTTTATCATGTCAACAGAAACACAGTAGCATGCACTGTCATCTTGTAAACACTCTTTTATGCTAACTCTCTCTTTTATGCTTACAAACCTCGAAGACCACCAGAGTCTGATTAAGACAAATGAAGAGAAAATGAGCAACGGCTAGAACTCCAACGGATCTCTTCAACGGATCTTTTTCAAAAGCCTCTCATATAAAAGATGAAGCATGGCTGAAGAAAAAAAGAGCCTTCCTGAAAATCCTTCAAGGAGTGTACAACTGTGAGAAGAACCTTCACGCCATAAACACTCAGAGAAAGAGAGAAGAGCTTGAGCCAAAAATCTACAGAAGCTTTCAAAGCAGAAGTCTTCATCGCCTTCAAGCCCTTCTCTTCCATTCTCCCTGTGCTCATTGTAATCTTGGGGGAGAGTCTGTGACTGTGAGCTAAGTCCTGAGTGTTCATCTTGTAATAGCTCTCAGTTTGTTCTTTCTTTTCTAAGAAAGACCCTTGTCCAGCTGTAGGACTGTATACAGTGTGTAACCTAGCTAGAGGTTAGTGTCTAGCAGAACCTTGTTGGGGTTTGTACAAACAGGACCTAGCTGGGGGTTTAAGTCTAGCAGAACCGCACTGGGGTTTGTTCCAGGAAGTTTACTTCTGAACCTGTAAAAGAAGTAGGTTTGCTTCTGAGCCTAGAAAAGAAGTGGGCTGCCTTCTTGCCCGGGAAAGAGAAGAAGATCTTGTGGGGTATCCAGGGTGTTGTAGTATCCTTGAAGGGGACTGTACCTTCGGTTAGTGAAATCCCAAGAGTTTGCTTGGGGACTGGACGTAGGACTTCCATGTGGGAAGGTCCGAACCAGGATAAATCTCTTGTGTCCTTTTGTGTGATTGTTCTTTTGCTTCCGCACTGCCACTCTTCATCACACTAACACTAACCAAACTTTTAAGTGTTCACGTTTTGATTTCAGATTTCAGAAAAACCTATTCACCCCCCTCTAAGTTACCTTGCTGCCGTACATAAAGGGCCAACAAGTGGTATCAGAGCGGGTCTCTGATCATTCAAAGAAGATCCAACGATCTTAGGGCAAAGATCCATGGCAGCTCAAGGATATGCAGAAGGGCAATCAGTCACCAGACCTCCATTCTTTGATGGAGAGGACTACCAATACTGGAAGATGAGAATGGAATGCTTCATTCGAGGCACATACTTTGATCTGTGGCAGGTAATTGAGGTAGGTGATTTTGTTATTGTTCCTATTGAAGGCACTACTGCCATTACACCTGCTGATAAAAGTAAACTATCTATAAAATTTAAAGCAAAAAATTACTTATGTTGTGCTTTATCTAAAAAGGAATTTAGTAGAGTATCTGCATGCAAATCTGCTAAAGAAATTTGGGATAAACTGTAGATAACTTATGAAGGAACGGATAAAGTGAAACAAACTAGAATAGACATTCTTGTTTCGCAATACGAACAATTTAAAATGTTCCAAACGAAAACATTACTACTATGTATAATAGATTTTCAAGCATAGTAGTAGGCTTGAATTCTCTTGGTAAAACTCTTTCAAATGAAGAAACTGTTAGAAAGATACTTAGGTCTCTAACTATTTTATGGACACCCAAAGTAACCGCTATTGAAGAAGCCCATGACTTAACCAAATTGCAAATTGATAATTTAATAGGTTCTCTCATGGCACATGAAATTAATATAGAGCGACTATCTGAAAGCTCATCAAAGAAAAAATGCACTAATGCTTTTAAAGCTGCAGCTGCTCCTTCTACTTCTTCTTCTAGTTCCAAAAAGGCAGATTCTGAAGACAGCGACGTAGATGAAGTTCTGTCCAAGCTTCAGAAGATTCTCAAGAAGAAGAAAAATGGATCAAGAAGGATTCAAAAGAAAGAGAGGAAGGAAAAAGAACCAGTCTGCTACGAATGCAGAAAACCTGGACATCTGAGACCAGACTGTCCTAGACTGAAGAAAATTGGTCAACCAGAAAAAGCCAAGAAGCAGCACAAGAAATTTAAAAGAAAAGCATGGCAGTTGCTTGGGAAAATGATGAGGCCACAAGCTCAGAATCATCTAGCTCAGAATCAGAGAAAGAGCAAGTAAATCTAGCCCTCATGGCAGGACTAGATGAGGTACATTCTGACTCCTTTTTCAATTCTTGCACAGATTCAGGGTCAGAATCAGAAGACTTAGAAGAAGTCTTTAATGAACTTTATGATAAACACAAGGTTGTTGTAAAAGAATTGAAAAATATCAAGAACAACCTTACTTGTTTGGAAAATACTAATTCTGATCTTAAATCAGAAATGGAACAACTGGAAAAACAACTGAAGAACAGTAAAGATAATAATTATCTTTTAAATGAAAATTTGAAAAATAAGAATAATGAGAAGTTAGAGTTAGAAGAAAAATTAAAAACTCTAACTTAAGAAAATCTTTATTTAAAAGAATCAGTTGAAAAATTAACAAAAGGGAAAACATCCTTAGCCCTATGCTTAAAAAGGTCAAAATCTGGAAATAATAAACAATGACTTGGATACATACCCCCAGAAAAGGAACATCAAGCCACAATTCCAGGTAAATATCATTTACCGAAATTTGTAAAAGAAACCAACATATCTCAGAAAAAGAAACCTGAAATATCCAAGGTGCATCAAAATAAAAAGGTTTCTAAAAAGTTTGTTCAAATCAAGGGCAATCAAAATTGCAAAATAAACTATATTCATTGTTGCTCTCATTGCAATAAATTAGGACACACTGTAAACACCTGCACAACAAGGTAATTAGTTTGGATCCCTAAAGGATATTGTTATGCATCTAACCATCAAGGACCCAAAAAGGCTTGGGTACCTACTTCTGAATAAGTTGTTTGCAGGGTAGCCTTGGAGCATCAAGAACCAAGGATGCTCAAGGCAATAATAGAGTCTCTCAAAAAGGGGGAGCTCTGATTAAGGGGGAGCGCAGAGTAAGGGGGAGAAAAATTGAACTCCTCTATGGTAAGAAACTCTCTTAAAAGGAAGGAGAAATACATGGTAAGACTTTTCCTTTTTGGATTATTGACAAAAAGGGGGAGAGTAAATATGCTCTATGAATTTTCTGATTAAATCATGTTTTAAATCATTTCAGAAAATTTGCATAAATTTTGTCATCACCAAAAAGGGGGAGATTGTTGAACCACTCTATGGTAATCTGTGATCTTGGCATTTTGGTGATAACAAAATATATGATGCATTTAGGTGATATCAAAATATATTATCTTGGTATTGCGGAGATAACAAAATATAGGTGTTCATAAATATTTTTGTTTCATCTGTGTCGCATCAATCTCATAGCAAAATGCTGAGTCTCACATTGATGCAATATGGCGCACTAAAATGATAAAATCGATGTCTAATCTATATACATCGATTTCAGTTCAAATGCCAAATTAATAAGCGCTACAACGATTTGTTAAGAAATCGATCTCAGAACGATTTGCTAAGTGGCCGTAACGATTTGTTAAGAAATCGATCTCACAACGACTTCTTAAGTGGCCATAACGATTTGTTAAGAAATCGATCTCAGAACGATTCTTTTTATACCATAACGATTTGGTCACATCGATTTCGTTCTCATAACGATTTGATAAGTTTTACATCGATTTGCTAGTCATAACGATTTGCTAAGGCTCATAACGATTTCATAAGTGAGAACAACGATTTGGTTCTCACAACGATTCGTTAAGACTTATAACGATTTGTTAAGTTTCATAACCGTTTGCTGAGACTTACAACGATTTGTCTTTCATAACGATTTGTTTACAAATGAGCAACGACTCTTCACATAACGATTTCATAAGTCATGCTCATAACGATTTCTTCATTCTGTTCAAACACAGATTACCTTTATATTTCAAATTTGTTTGGCACCTAATGAAAAAGTCAAAATATCTTCTGACAGAAAAAACTGCATGTGTATTTCAGAGTCTTGTCAGAATAAGATATGAACTATTTTTATATGTCAACAGAAACACAGTAGCATGCACTGTCATCTTGTAAACACTTTTTTATGCTAACTCTCTCTTTTATGCTTACAGACCTCGAAGACCACCAGAGTTTGATTAAGACAAATGAAGAGAAAATGAGCAACGGCTAGAACTCTAACGGATCTCTTCAATGGATCTTTTTCAAAAGCCTCTCATATAAAAGATGAAGCATGTCTGAAGAAAAAAAGAGTCTTCCTGAAAATCCTTCAAGGAGTGTACAACTGTGAGAAGAACCTTTACGCCATAAACACTCAGAGAAAGAGAGAAGAGCTCGAGCCAAAAATCTACAGAAGCTTTCAAAGCAGAAGTCTTCATCGCCTTCAAGCCTTCTTCTCTTCCATTCTCCCTGTGCTCATTGTAATCTTGGGGGAGAGTCTGTGACTGTGAGCTAAGTTCTGAGTGTTCATCTTGTAATAGCTCTCAGTTTGTTCTTTCTTTTCTAAGAAAGACCCTTGTCCAGCTGTAGGACTGTATACAGTGTGTAACCTAGCTAGAGGTTAGTGTCCAGCAGAACCTTGTTGGGGTTTGTGCCAACAGGACCTAGCTGAGGGTTTAAGTCTAGCAGAACCGTACTGGGGTTTGTTCCAGGAGGTTTACTTCTGAACCTGTAAAAGAAGTAGGTTTGCTTCTGAGCCTAGAAAAGAAGTGGGCTGCCTTCTTGCCCGGGAAAGAGAAGAAGACCTGGTGGGGTATCCAGGGTGTTGTAGTGTCCTTGAAGGGGACTGTACCTTCGGTTAGTGAAATCCCAAGAGTTTGCTTGGGGACTGGACGTAGGACTTCCATGTGGGAAGGACTGAACCAGGATAAATCTCCTGTGTCCTTTTGTGTGATTGTTCTTTTGCTTCCGCACTGCCACTCTTCATCACACTAACACTAACCAAACTTTTAAGTGTTCACATTTTGATTTCAGATTTCAGAAAAACCTATTCACCCCCCCCCCCTCTAGGTTACCTTGCTGCCGTACATAAAGGGCCAACACTTTCTACATCTTTTATTCAACATACTTCAAGATTTAAATCTCATTCAAACCCTTCTATAACTATACATACTTTAAGCATGAAATTAAACATAAAGTAAATAACACACCTAGCATGGATTCTAATCATTTTCATATGCATTTAATACCAATATACATACCTTTTGCTTGCTGTTTTGTCATGAATTAAACACATCATATGGGTTTACAGTTATTCACATGCTAACACATTCATTTAACAATTTCACATTTCACATCTTTCACATTTCACATTCACATGATCATATACACATATTCACATTTTTCACTTAGTTGCCATGACACATAGTCTAAACCACCACTAGAAGGACACACATATTCACATTCACATACCTATCACCTAGGCAACACAGTGATAGATCTTGGTTAACTGCGCAGAACCGGGAGAAGCACTCTCCACCCTAACCAGTGGTACTTGTCCACCTCCAGGATTTCATCCTAATTGCTCATAGGATATCACACACATTGAACCTTTCCGTAGGGACTTTACCACGGTACAGTTCCACAGCCCTCTATGGTAGTAGTGTCACACACGGGCACATTTTAACACATTTCACTTAAGTCACATATTTACTTACATTATTCACATGCACTAATCATTTCATGCTCATGTACTTAAATACACACACATGGTTCAATTTTTTTCCCTAATATGATGCTACTAGTCACTATACTAAACAACTCATATCACAGTTTTAATCATGCTTTAATCATTGAATTATACAAGAATTAGATTAACATGTTCAATTGGCAAATATTCACTGTTAAATTAACAACCACACCTACTGTCACCCAAACATGACGAATTATTTATCACAGGTTGAAGACAGATAACACATTATATGCTCAATTTTTCAGATTTTTTGGACTTATATACTAATTATGATAATTAAAAATATATATCATGCATTTCCCACCAAGAAATTCATTTAGCATGGTTTACATTCATACAGTCAGTTCTAGTAGTTCAAAAATCTGAAAACAATCATCGTGCTGTCATGTAAAAATTATAAAATCCTAACTCACAACCGATCTATTTATACGTGGTCATTTTCAGCTTACAGTTCAATTACAAAAATTTTAATAAATAACACAAATCACAGAAATTCATTACCTCCTCATGATATGACCTACTGCCTGTACTGAACTCCACATAATTTCTACAGTAAACACAGACAACCACAAGCCCGAATATGATCATACAGATGTGAAACTAGGGTTCTGTAAAACCCAGACGAACTTGGCGTCACACACGTTGCCGTCAACAGGGGTTAACGACACCATCTTTGCCGCCAACACAGGATCTTAACGGCAGCAAATGTTGCCGTTAAGTTCATATCTGCAGAAATACAGATTGAACGCACAAAACACAGTGAATGGGGTTCTAGGACACGAGATAAATTCCCAAAAATTCCTGAGACCTACTAGATGTCCAAGGGTTACTTGCCTCTTAAAATTTTGCCAAATGAAATTATTTGTCGGAGAAGCTCTCCTCGGCCAAGCCAAGAAGCACCCCAAATCTTCTTCTGAACCGGCTCTGTGTTGATGTAGACTGCACACCAAGGTCGGGGAAGCCTTCCTCTATGTTCAAAGCTCCTTCCAGTCGAAGAGGATCACCGGAAAACACACCACAACGCAAGATCAAGCCACCCAAAGTTCGGGTTTCGCACAGAGTTTTCTAGGGTTTTCTCAAAGAGCCAAAGGAACCTATTTTGCCCAAAACATGTGTTTTTATAGAGTCAAGGGGTTTGGGGTATGCGTAGACAGGATTTCCTACCATTGGGAGATGTTTTCCAAAATAAGAACCGAAGAAATCGCGGTCGTTTCCAGATCTGAAACACATAGATTTTGGGGAAATAAACGTCCACAAACTCGGCCGTCTACTGGAGTTGGCGTCCATCGATCTGGACGTCGACTCTCCCCTAAACGTCCATGCATGTTGACGTTAACATGCACTTCGGCCAGAACACAGAAATGCCCAATACTTACATTCACTATATACATATACATGCAATACATAATGTACAACTTAAATATTATATATATATACTATGTAAATACAACAATATGTACATAGTAAACTCATATAACATCATAATAATACAATATGTATAGAATAATTACATATGCATGTATGCACAAGGCTATATACACAAGACAACTATACATCACATGACTAAAATCTAACTAAAAAGGGCCAAAATTCGAGGGCCTTACACCCTCTCCCCCTTAAAGAAACTTCGTCCTCGAAGTTAGAACGACGCTACTCAATCAATTGGGGATACTTCTTCATCATAGCATCCTCAAGCTCCCAAGTAGCCTCCTCTCGCGAGAAGTTCCGCCATAGCACCTTCACGGACGCAATGCTATTGTTCCTGAGGTGCTGAACCTTCCGATCAAGAATAGCTACCGGTTGCTCAACATACGACAGATCTGGCTGGATCTCCACTGGCTCATGACTAATGACATGAGATGGATCTCGGACATACCTCCTGAGCATAGATACATGGAAAACAGGATGAACACTAGCTAATGTCTGTGGTAAAGCTAGCTCATATGCCACGCTGCCCAAACGTCTGAGAATCTCATACAGGCCAATGAATCTAGGACTTAATTTGCTATGTCTGCCAAATCTGACAACACCTCTAGTAGGCGAAATCTTCAGAAAAACATGCTCGCCAACCTCGAACTCTAAATCCTTCCTTCTGTTGTCAGCGTAACTCTTCTGCCTATCTTGCGCCGCAACAAGCCTCTTTCTGATAAGTTAGATCTTATCCGAAGTCTCCTGCACTAACTCCGGACCAATCAACTGCCTATCGCCAGTATCCTCCCAACACAAAGGAGATCTACAAGGCCGCCCATACAACGCCTCGAATGGAGCCATACAAATACTCGCATGAAAACTGTTGTTATATGCGAAACTCCACAAGAGGTAAATGACGCTCCCAATCCCCCTTCCAATCCAACATACACGCTCTCAACATATCCTCGAGCGTCTGGATAGTCCTCTCGGACTGTCCATCTGTCTGGGGATGGAACGCCGAACTAAGCTTCAACTCGGAGTCTAATGCCTCCTGAAGACCCTTCCATAGTCTCGAAGTGAACTTCGGATCTCAATATGAAATGATCGACTTCGGCACACCATGCAATCTAACAATACTACTAACATACAACCTAGCCAAACTCTCAACGGACTGCTTCTTCTTCATAGGCAAGAAATGCGCAGTCTTAGAGAATCTATCTACAATTATCCAAATCGAGTCATTGCCCGTCACAGATCTGGGCAAACCCGTTACAAAATCCATAGTGATGGCCTCCCACTTCCATACTGGGATCTCCATCTTTTGCATAAGTCCAGATGGTCGCTGCCGCTCGGCCTTCACTTGCTGGCATACTAAACACCTGGATACGAAATCCGCCACATCCTTCTTCATGCTAGACCACCAAAATGATCTCTTCAAATCCTGGTACATCTTAGTGTTACCCGAATGAATAGAGAACCTAGATCTATGAGCTTCTGCTAGAACATGCTCACGGACATCTACCACATCGGGAACACAAACTCGATGATGAAATCTAATCACACCATCCTCATCACGAGCAATTTCCGCCTTGCCTACTAATTCCTGAAGCCTACGATCAGCCTTCTATTGCCCAATCACCTCATCAAGCACAGTAGACCGAATGGACAACTGAGCTACAAAAGCCTGACATAATAATGGCTCTAACTCGGTCATTGCACATGCAGCATCCTCCAACATCGTAAAGACCTCTTCCTGCTAAGAGCATCCGCTACGACATTCACCTTTCCTGGATGATACTGAAGATCGAAGTCGTAGTCCTTGAGGAACTCAATCTATCTCCTCTGCTGCAGGTTTAATTCCTTTTGTAAGAAGAGATACCTCAAGCTCTTGTGGTCAGTGAACACCTCAAATCTGACACCATAAAGATAGTGCCTCCAGATCTTCAGTGCATGCACCACTACCGCAAGCTCCAAATCATGAGTCAGATAGTTACGCTCATGCTCCTTCAATTGGCGAGAAGCATACGCCACTACCCTTTCCTGCTGCGTCAACACACAACCTAAACCAATCCGAGATGCATCCGAATAGATGGCGAAACCCTCTACACCACTCAACAAAATCAACACCGGGGCAGAAGTAAGCTTAGCCTTCAACAATTGAAAGCTACTCTCGTACTCCTCAGACCAGACAAACTTCACACCCTTCCTGGTTAGCTTAGTCAAAGGTGCGGCGATAGAGGCAAATCCCTCAATAAATTGTCGATAATAGCCCTCTAAACCAAGAAAACTCTGAATCTCCGACGGGGTCCTGGGAATCTCCCGATCTAATACAGCCTAGACCTTCGCTGGGTCAACTGCTACACCAGCACCGGAGATAACATGCCCAAGGAATGAACCTCGCGCATCCAGAAATCGCACTTGCTGAATTTGGCATAAAGCTTGTGCTCTCGGAGAACTTCTAACACAACCCTCAAATGCTGACGGTGTGTGGCCTCATCCGGAGAATAAACCAACACATCGTCGATAAACACCACTACGAAACTGTGACGGCCCTGGATACTTATGCCCAATAAGGCTCCATATCCAGATCCGCCTCTTGCGAACGGACCGAAGTCTTGCAAGGGATATCTCACACAAGTGTCCAGTAAGAATATAAAAGACAACAACTACAGTATAAGACACAAGAAAGTACATGTGCTCATATCTGTAAACCACATTGTACAACTGTCCCAATACATTATTACATGTCCAATTAAAAAGTACAATCCCGAGGGAGCACAAGCTCACACAACACGACTACAACTCAACTGCTGGTGGTACAAGTCTGCCACAATGTCTCCACAAGCCACACAAACGGCAAGCCCTGAAAAGAACTGTAGGGGAGTGAGCCTCAACAAGTCACAAGCTTAGTAGGGGACCACCTAAAACAACACGCAACACTGAAGAACCTCAACCCCAGAGGGTCTCACTGTCAACTCAAATAGCCAAACCATATCATGCTTAAAACATTTATAATAAATAACAGCTTAAATAGTAAATCATAAACAAATACATATTCCTCGGAAAGAAAGAGGAACCACAGGACTAGCACAACACTACTAGTCTGCTCAACAACTAAAATGCCTAGGCCGCAAGCCTTACAGGCACATTATTTCAACGACTGGTCACCTAAGCTACAAGCCACACAGGCAAACCACTGCCTAGGCTACAAGCTTCATAAGCGAACCCCAAACACACGGGTAGCAGAACCGCTGACCAAGAGCTAGCCCATTATACCCCCATACCATAATATGTCGGGAGTCACACACAAGGTAGCAGGATGGGCTACAACGATGCCAGTCCATCACGCACTGAAACCATAATCGGAAGTTTACCCAAGGAAGGGTAAAACACAACAAGTGGAAGGTCACACCACACGACCTCCACCTCAACACCTGAAAAGACTGGTACACAACGTACCACGAGAAACCGATACCCACGAAGGGTACATGTACCTACCACCACAAGGTACCACCACAAAGCCTCAGTGCAACTATGCCTCCTACCAGGCACACCACGATGGGTCAACCACAACCAACGAGTCACTACACACAAACCACAACCAGTGGCAAAGCACGAGTCGGAAAGGAACGACGCCGCCACATGGGAACGGACTACTGGTTCATGACGCCAGTATCCAACCCGGACAACACAACACAAGAACTACCTCTCAGTCTTGCAGTCACGGACGAAAGGCCCAACTGCCGCTCCACAAGCACAAGTAAAGAACAGCGGAGACCATCCAACACCACACCTGCAGACCACACACAACTGCAGGCCCATGCCTTGCACCTTTAGGGACTCTAGCCTAATCTCCCTAAAGTGAGGCATTGGAAAACAAGACTAGCTGGGGACCAGTGTCGACTACTGGTGTCCGTACCCCCAACTACAAGCGCGCTACAAGTGACTAAACACAAACTCTCACAAGTCGCTTCCCTCTGTCGTCTTTCCCTCGGCCGGACGTACAACTAAAGTACAGGAGTGAGGGTGTTCAGGACAGACGAAACAGACCTCGACGGTACAACATAAGTACCGGGACAAGCCCCGAGCACAAGCCTGGCTCACACAGAACCTGGGGCACCCAACTGAAGAGGCATTCCGAAATAGGCGCCAGACCACCACACTCGGCAAGCTCAAACCATGGTACATACACATAATATTTATTACAAACCACAGTGTAGACACGCGAATTTGGCTCCACCGCGGGCAAATTTCATATTGCGCCATAATGCCACAATGACCCTCATTTTGCCTTGCAATAGTGTTTTCCCGATATTTCCGGACCTCCCCGGTGCTTCCCCTCCATTTTGAGGGCCCCTGGGAATTATGGGCATCAAATTCATGTCGCGACGGGTCTGGTGGACGCATTATGAAAGGCGTCTGGGATGGTGGACGTGATTCAGGACCTTAACGCGACGGCTCTAACAGGCGCGACCTTAACGCGACAGCTCTAACAGGTGCAACCTTAACGCGATGGCTTCATGGGGTGCGACCTTAACGCGACGGCCATGCAGGGCGCAACCATGAAATTTGCGTCATGCATGCCGGACGCGTTTACCAGCACGTGCCTAAAGGGAATTGCGTCCAATCCGTTGGACGCGATTTGAAAGTCAAAAAGGCTATGGCCCGAAAAGTCATCGCGCACAGGTTTGTAATCATGAGAAAATCCTGTAATCGCATCCTTGTCAGTAGACGCGATTCAAAAGGTCAAATCATAATTCCACATAAGGAGACAACGCACGTAAGTCCCCATGCCTCGGAAATTGCCCCTAAGGAAATCACGTCGGCCATGGCCGCCGCGTTTCAAGTCGCGACAGCCATGGCAGACGTGATTCATATCCTTATAGCGGCGCCCTGACAGGACGCGATTCAGAAGAAGTGGCGGCAATCATGCGCCTGTCTCGTCAATTTGACCTTGCGAAACGCGGCCTGCCGCCCAGACGCGATTCTGCTTCTTGTCGCGGCGGCTGTACCCGACGCGATTCAAAGATTTCACCTCTATAAATTGACCCCGAGGGTCATTTGTAGAGGGGGGTTCCACGAAGCGGCGAAGCCTGTCGTGTTCTCGCCTCAACCTCCGGCCTAAGGAGCTCTTCCTCGTCGAGCCGTCTACCATTCCACGCATACCGGAGCGGGGCGGAACGACGTTCTTCCTCCTCTCCGTTCGTCTAACCGGCAACACCGCTACGCCGACGCACCGCACGCCATTTGGGGAAGCACCCCCTCCCCTTTCTCTTTCCCTTTGTCTCCATCTCCTCCGGGCCCCACACGGCTCTTTACATTTTCATCTCCTTTGGGCCCCACATGGCCCCTTTTTCTTTTTATACACACATGCATGCATACACACACACACCTACATTTTAGGGGTTTAAAGACCACCACAAGGTGTGTTCTTCTCCCTATATTCATATTCATTTCATTCATTTTGGGAATTTGGTATACTACATCCAACTAATCTGCCCTTCTCTTCTTTGTCCTTTTGTCAGGGTAATCAAACGAGGAAATGCCCTCTACCGCGGCCGGCCGTGTTCGTAGAGGAAGAAAGGACCCACATCATCCCCCGTGCAATCTCCCCGCTCCAAAAGGTACGCTCGCGATCGCATTCTTCCATCCGCACCCCTCGCAGTGCATTCTTCCATTCGACACCCCCGCGTGCCTGGCGATCACGATCCTTTACTTTCCGTCATTTCCCGCTTTCCACTCCATATCCACACACATCACATTTACTACCACCCCCTCTTTGTGGGCCTCTCTCTCTCTCTCTCTTCTTCGGGGTACCGAAGGAACCTCGGAAAAGAGGGGGACGGAAAGCGGTATCTACACTTTGGCGATCACGGTGGGACCTCTTTTGCATTTTCCCTTTTGATTACCCTCCTCCTTCGTGCCCCACGTGGCACTCTACTATCTTTTCCCGTTTTATACTATGTTGCATGCTATAGTTTTTATTTTTCTCGTCTTTTTACACATCTCCAGCTTTCCTGCGCTTTTTCTTCTATCCTTGGGTGGCTGTTGAAACCGCGTCCAACACAAAGGACGCGTTCATAACGCGTCCACTGTACCGGACGCATTTCATTTTGCTGTTACGGCGGTTAAAGCCGACGCGTTCAGCTGCCTTGCCGCGGCGGCCTTAGCCGACGCGTCTCCCTTGTCGCGGTGGCTAAGGCCGACGCGTCTTTGTATTCTTAATCTTATTTTCTGCACATCTTTCCTGCTTACTACTTTTTACTGCTTTCATTTTTATTTTCGGGCGCCTGTTTGGAATCGCGTCCCACACAGTGGACGCAATTCAGGATTTTAGTAATGCGTCTGCTTGCCCGGACGAGTTATACTTTTCTTGTCGCGCTGGCTAAGGCCGACCCATTCTTGTCGCACCGACTAAGGCCGACGCATTCTTGTCGCGGCGGCAACGATCGATGCGTCTCTGCCAGTAGTCGTCCACAGGGACCAGGTGCGACACTGACAACCTTCTGGGGATCTCAGTTCCGCGTCCAGGTGACTGGACGCGATTCTGTAGTCACGGCGGCTGTCCCCGCCGCGATTCACAGTGCTGACAGAAACGCACCCCTTCTGCCATTTTTGCTATAAACTGCTGCATACAGGGCATATTGCATCGGTCGGGGGACCTCCTTCCCTCATATCCTAAGCTCCACACACCCTTCTGGTGAAGGAAAGCTCTCCATTGGGCATTCCGTCCCTTTGGACTAGTAAACCTTCTCCCGGAACCCCGTAAGACTCCGTACCCCGTGGATTCTCTCACGGCGGACCGAGCTGGCAGTATCACTCCGTTTGACCCGGGTTTAGACATCCCATTGCGTGGTGAGAGGTGATTCTAGTTGTACATGAAGTTCCATACTCTACCCAACTAGGATCTCACCTGGAGTGACATAATATTTTTTCAATCCATTGATTAATTGTGAAACTCCTAAAAACAAGTGCTAAGCATTCTAATTTGTTTGAACCACATCATTGATTGATTATCTTTGTTCAACTTGTTTGCTTATTGTCTTGTAAAATGGACTCATGTTATCATGCCAATTTTAATTATATGGACTATGAGGATAATTCAAGCGTCCAGTCTTTTCAATCCCATGTCCGTCCATCTCACCACCGTGAGGGGCAGCCTTCCACTTCCTATGGTTATGTGCGCACACCGCGCACTAGCCTATCTGATGTCCCTCCATACCTCACTCCAATCAAAACCCGGCGAGAGCCTTCCCCCCACCAAGATCCAATAGTTCAAACTGTCCTGCATGCGCTTGATCAACTTACCCCTCAACAACTAAATTTGATCTAATATTTAGTTGAGGGTGTGACTTCCTCTTCTTCTCCTTCTCCCTCTCCGTCTCCCAGGCACCCTCCTTTGTACATTCCGGCGACTTCGCCACATTCCCCTGTACATTCTCCATCGCTTCGCCCCCCTGGCCATTTGCACTCTCGTGCTCCGGTCCGAACAGACCGCCCCTTAGGAAGGCCCACTAATTCAAGGCCACCACCATGTACTCCCTCATATACTCAACAGCAACCCACTCCACTCCAACATGCTCT
This sequence comes from Colocasia esculenta, assembly GCA_014218235.1. Classification (NCBI taxonomy): domain Eukaryota; kingdom Viridiplantae; phylum Streptophyta; class Magnoliopsida; order Alismatales; family Araceae; genus Colocasia; species Colocasia esculenta. The sequence goes on along the minus strand of CM024754.1, from coordinate 188,919,463 downwards.
TCTCCAGAAATTGAATAATTTGGAGAATCAAATAAATAAGCTTTCAAATTCCACGGGTGACCCCGTCGCCGCCATGCCGACTCCCCCTCAAATTTATATCCATCCTTCGGAGATGCCGTCGTACCGATTGTACAATGGCACGGGTAATCCCTACTTCCATGTCAAGGAGTTTCTCTATGAGTCTTCTCGTTGGCAGCAAGACCCCATCACCTTGGCATATTTATCTAGAAAATCTCTTGACGGCCCTGCACTTGAATGGTTCTACTCTTTAGAGCCAAGTGAGGCAAGAGACTTCCGCCCTCTGCACAAAAGATTCCTTCAAAGGTATAAAGACCGCGTTAGCCCTTATCTATTTGTCACGGATCTGGCATCCGAGAAGATGGGGGCCAACGAGGACTTTGTACAATTTGCTGACCGTTGGAGGTCAATGGTCACCCGCTTACAGCATGAGCTCTCGGAGTCAGAGCAAGTCAAAATAATCATTTCCAACTCTACTCTGAGGTTCAGGCACATCCTGGCCACGAACCAAATCACCTCCATGGAGGAGCTCTACGAGCGGGGACGTTACATTCAAGCCCATTTAATGGACTCCCCGATCGTGGAGCTATTTGATCAAATTAAACCGAGAAAGAACAGATCAGTGGACGCCATCCACCATCCACCTCACCACCATACAACAAACACCCAGTATATACCTCCACAAACACCCATCTACCACAACATGCCGCCACCCAGGCGTCCACTGATTCGTCCTTTTCAGACTCAGCAACCTCCAACCGGGCCCTACGATGCCCCTATACAAGAAGAAGCTCCTGCGCCCTATGTTGCGCCTGCTCTGGAACCCGTGCCGATTCCCATACCTCCACCACAACAACCTCCACCTCCACCATAGCCTGTTGCTTGGGCCGAGGTTTCCAATGACCAACCCATCTGCGAAACCACTTAGTGCTATGACGATGAACCTTCTGAGGTCATGTTCGTATGCCATTTACCTACTCCTCCCACATTGCCATCCACATTTACCAAATCCTCCACTATCAAGCCTCCACCCATCATTACACCAACCATTGCACCTCCCACTACGTCAGCACCATTGGGAACCAAACCTGAGCAAATCTTCTCCTTCATACCCATCGCGCCTCCACAGGCCATACAACCTCCCATTACACCCACCATATCCACCACCATCCAACGGAGCAGGCGCAAGTTTTTAAGGAGCGATAAGCAACGTCAGCAGAAGGAAGCCCCAGAACCGAGCATGCATTTCAAAATACAAGACTTTATTCCTCGCATGCCGGTCATTGTCAAAATACCAGGCACATTTACTGAGCGGGAGTCCTCCCCTCCAATCATGTCCGTCAAGAGGCCTTCTAAATCTATGCCAATCATACCCGTTGCCAACCAGGTTTATTTTAAAATACTCATAGGGAATCTCCCTCTCCAAGCTCTCATGACCCCTCACGCCATTGTTGTAAACCTTCCCACTCCAGTGAAGGGGTCAGCTTCTCAGATTGTGCTCACGCACTCCAATGCCAAATCATTGGCACAATCAATCACTCAAGGGGTCGTGCACCCTTCCATATCAACTATACAATCTTTGGGCACGGTCCCCTCATTTTCGCTTCCAACTCTACCAGTGGAACTCCCCACCCTTTCATTGGATTACATTCCAAGGGAGTTGCCACTGTCGCTTGAAACTCCGACGGAAGTCAACGATCCAATCATTGAGAGCTGTTCAATCCTTTGGAGAAGAGCAAGACCATCTGCCCGCTGGGCAAAATTTATGAGGAAGTACTTGAGGGTCAGAACGCCGGATCCCAAGCGGAAGCACAAACACCGGGCAAGGCAAAAGACCAGGGGATCTCCTCCATCCTTTTCCTTTTCTTTTCAATCATCTTTCGTGCTGCTTAGCACCTTCCCATGGGTTCTCCACATTCCCTCCCCGTGGGAGGCATTTTATTTTCATTTGTTGTATAATCCATCCTCGTTCATTGGGCATCGCGCCCCTTTTTGTAACCCTTACTCTCCCTTCCGTGCCTCACGTGGCACAACTCCCTTCCGTGCCCCACGTGGCACATCTCCTCCCCGTGCTCCACATGGCACATCTCCTTCTTGTGCCCCATGCGGCATGTCTCCATCCCATGCCCCACGTGGCACAACTCCCTCTTGTACCCCACGCGACACCTCTCCATCTCGCGCCCCACGCTGCGCACCCTCCTTTCTGGCCCCTCGCGGCCCGCCTTTTCCTTCTCTCCTCTGCCCCGCTGGATCCTTTTCCTCTTTCAGGGCACCACGCCCTCCTTCTTCTCCAATCCCCTCCGGCCCCGCCGGAGTCTCCAAAATCCTTCCTCCACTCTCTCCTCGCCGCCTTTAGTCAGGTCCTTCGACCCTTCTCGCATTGTTTTCGGGGTTTTAGCCCCCACTCATCATTTTAATTCCAAACAAAAAATGTAAATTTTTGTAGACCTCGAGTCTCACCCCAGCGCAGGGCATTCGTCCCCTTTTACCTTCTGAAAAAATCTTATGTTAAAAACTTACTATATTTTAGCAATAAAAAAAATAAAAAAAATGAATGTTCATCATTGCCATGCCGTCGCAGTACTTCTGTTATAAGAATTCCGCTCCAAGAGTCCAAAATTCCCTCCTGGGTCATTAAGGGTTGCCCTTAGCATGGGCACCTACACACACTTCACGGCGCCCTAAGCCGATTGCTCCCGGTAGACACCGTCACCGTCACAGCCACGCCTAAAAGACACAAACGTCTGTTTCTCCTCTTATTCGGCAAAATATGGGTAGTAGAGGCAGTTTGGGCAAGGCAACCAACCCAAGGCACTCCGTCATAAGAGAACGTCCCCAAAACGGGCAAATCAAATGACCAATGAAAAGTCAAGTCAAATGCATGTCAAGAGCGACAAAGTCCCCGCAGGGATCCAAATGGACCTGGACGTATGCATGCAAAAATAAAAAATCAAATCAAGATAATAGAGCATGGCAAAGAGTGGCAAAGTTCCCGCAGAGATTCAAATAGACCCGGGCGTACGCATGTCCCTACAATTAAGTGGTCATTACTCAAGATTCCAAAATGATTCAAAAGCCCCAATGCTTAAATAAGACTAGATCTTCTGACGGCTGTGCCAAGGAAGGGAGTCAAACCCAACCCCTCAATACCCATACCAAGCTTATCTCCAAAATTTTCCTCCCTTCTCCCTGCCAGACTTAGCCGCCTTTTCAGGTATGGCTTTGATAGTACCATTGTCAACCAAGTACAATTAGCTCGTGGGCGTCACGTTCAAATGCACGCCTTACTCTGGGCATTCTTTAATGAAACGGGAGGTAACAAAGACCCCTCGTCAGTCAATTTTCATAGCTCTAATGCCGCTATGGCATGGCAAATGCTCCAAAAATTCACAAAAAATCAAATACTTCAAAATTCATAAAAAAATTCACATATTTCCAAAAATTTCATAAAAATCAAAATATTCCAAAATGACAAAAAATTCAAGTACTTTCAAAATCAACAAAAAATCCAAATACTTTCAAAACCCTAAAAACTCAAATACTTAAAAAAAATCCAACAAAAATTCAAATATCTCCAAAATCCATAAAAATTTAAATACTTCCAAAAATCCCAAAAAAAAATTCACTATGGTATTGCACATGGCAAGTAGATCCTGCCTGCGTCAGACCGCACTAATCCTTCCAATCATCGGGTTCCTCCCCATCCTGAACTCTAAAACTCCTTAACCAAAGGACCCTTTATCCTCATGGTTAAAACAAACAAATTAAATGAGCTGTTTGTTTAATGCTCCAAGTCATGAATGCTATTTGTTCCATGAAATTTCTTTTCTTGGCTAACAAGTTTTGAGTGCAGGATTCGAGTTACCTCGTCCGGCGGAACATCAGGCAGCTGCTGCCCCCACCATCAAGTTATCTATATGTTATACTCTTAGAGCATACCAAGGACCTTGTGGCTCTGAGGAATCTGGGATTTGAGTTCCCCTCTATCAAAAATAATGATTATCCCAGAAGATCCTTAGCCGCACGGATAAGCCGTTATGCTTGGCATGTGAGGACGACGGACCCATGCATGAAACCCTGGTCCTGACTCAACGCCATCATAACAATTATCCTTGGTTATTTCCTACTCCTTTAACCTGTTTTTTTATTTTTAGCCCAGCATACATGCATATTGAAATCCCAGTGGAAAACCACTCTTCCAAGCCAATTTGAGGGCCATCCGCACCTCAAATTCAAAAGCAACCTTGAAATATTCCATTCCGAGTCGAATACCCAACTCCCTTTGTTGTTGCCTCCGGGCCGATTTCCTTAAGAATCCTTTGTTTGGACTTATCCCTTTTATTTTCGCCTTTACTCCCAGAGATCCACCTGAGGCAGTGGCAGACACCCCCGATGGTGCAACCTAGCGGATTGTGTCCTCAAGTACTTCCCCGACGCTGGAAGTTGATCTTTTCTTTCTTTTTGCTCTCGTGGCACCTTTCCTTTCTTTTCTTATCCTTTGTCCAAACATTCATTTTCTTTAGGTCTTCTTCCTGGTGGTGACTTCCTAGGTTGTTGGTGAAAGACTCTCATCAGGTGGTAGTCACCCAATCGATTATGCGTGTCTATTTTTCACCTTGGCGTCTACTTTTCAGTCTGCTCCGCTTCACTCCATTACGCTATGCTTCATTTCTTTCATTCCATTTCATCTCTTCACTCCATTACTCTACGCTTCATTTCTTTCATTCCATTTCATCTCATTCACTCCATTTCGCTCCACTTCGTGTCTCTTCGCTTCGCTCCCCTGCAAAGCAGTGCAAAGCAGACGCCAAGGCATGGCAACTGTAGAAATGCGAATTTGGCTCCAACGCGGGCAAATTTCATATTGCGCCATAATGCCACAAATGACCCTCATTTTGCCTTGCAAGGGTGTTTTCACGATATTTCCGAACCTCACCGCCCTTCTTCCCCGGTGCTTCCCCTCCATTTTCAGAGCCCCTGGGAATTATGGGCATCAAATTCATGTCGCGACGGGTCTGGCGGATGCATTATGAAAGGCGTCCGGGATGGTGGACGCGATTCAGGACCTTAACGCGACGGCTCTAACAGGCGCGACCTTAACGCGATGGCCATGCAGGGTGCAACCATGAAATTTACGTCATGCATGTCGGACGCATTTACCAGCACGTGCCTAAAGGGAATTGCGTCTAATCCGTTGGACGCAATTTGAAAGTAAAAAAGGCTATGGCCCGGAAAGTCGTGTCGCGCACAGGTTTGTAATTATGAGAAAATCCTGTAATCGTGTCCTTGTCAGCAGACGCGATTCAAAAGGTCAAATCATAATTCCACATTAGGAGACAATGCACGTAAGCCCCTATGCCTCGAAAATTGCCCCTAAGGTAATCGCGTCGGCCATGGCCGCCGCGTTTCAAGTCGCGGCAGCCATGGCTGACGCGATTCATATCCTTATCGCTGCGCCCTGACAGGACGCGATTCAGAAGAAGTGGCGGAAATCATGCACCTGTCTCGTCAATTTGACCTTGCGAAACACGACCTACTGTCCGGACGCAATCCAATCCATGTCGCGGCCTGCCGCCCAGAAGCGATTCTGCTTCTTGTCGCGGCGGCTGTACCCGACACGATTCAAAGATTTCACCTCTATAAATTGACCCTCGAGGTCATTTGTAGAGGGGGGTTCCACGAAGTCCTTGCCGGATTCTCACCTCAACCTCCAGCCCAGGAGCTCTTCCTTGTCGAGCCGTCTACCATTCCACGCGTACCAGAGCGGGGCGGAACGACGTTCTTCCTCCTCTCCGTTCGTCTAACCGGAAACACCTCTACGCCGACGCGCCGCACGCCATTTGGGGAAGCACCCCCTCCCCTTTCTCTTTCCCTTTGTCTCCATCTCCTCTGGGCCCCACGCGGCTCTTTACATTTTCATCTCCTCCGGGCCCCAAGTGGCCCCTTTTTCTTTTTATACACACATGCATGCATACACACACACCCCTACATTTTAGGGGTTTAAAGACCACCACAAGGTGTGTCCTTCTCCCTCTATTCGTATTCATTTCATTCATTTTGGGAATTTGGTATACTACATCTGGCTAATCCGCCCTTCTCTTCTTTGTCATTTTGTCAAGGTAATCAAACGAGAAAACGCCCTCTACTGCGGCCGGCCGTGTTCGTAGAGGAAGAAAGGACCCACATCATCCCCCGCGCAATCTCCCCGCTTCAAAAGGTACGCTCGTGATCACATTCTTCCATCCGCACCCCTTGCCGTGCATTCTTCCATTCGGCACCCCCGCGTGCCTGGCGATCACGATCTTTTACGTTCCGTCATTTCCCGCTTTCCACTCCATATCCACACACATCACATTTACTACCACCCCCTCTTTGTGGGCCTCTCTCTCTTTCTCTCTTCTCCAGGGTCTCGAAGGAACCTCGGAAAAGAGGGGGACAGAAAGCGGTATCTACACACGATACAAGTGTCAGGAGTAGCTTGTCCCTAGTCACCATGTGACCTACAAGCTAACCTACACAAACACATACACAAATTACATTAATCATTAATCATCGGTCATTTCATGACCTCCTTTACCACATTAAACCCCATGTACAATAACCGTGCACAAACTCTTAATCTTACTCGGGCTATACTAATTAAACCATCTGAAGTGACCCATAAAAGACATTAAAGATCAAGGCTAGGTTCACGCTGGAACCTCACTGCCCAACTACCATGACAAACCATGAGAGCTATACTATGATAATGTCTACACCATGTACACACACACACACACTTAATCCATGTAAACGACACACCACTTGCGTAAACAGCATGCTACCAACACAAACGACACGCTCAAGGAGCGCTATAGGTGCCAATGCACCACTTACCAAAGCCATGCATACCAAATACGATAATTGGATAACCATATTATTGAAGCCATACAAAATCGGACCTCTCGACTGAGGTCGCTGTAACGCCCCAAAAATTTAAAGTGTAAAGAAAATATGAACAATGTGGTTATTATACATTAGTATTGTTATTAAATTGAGATAATTAGATTTTGGGATTAATTAGTAGTAACGTATGTTACCCCAGTGTCGTACACAGAGGTGCGCGCTCCCACAGGGCGACACCGGAAAACGACAACGAAATAAAAATCTGAAAATACCATAATTTCCATAAAAATGTGGAGATCTCAGAAATATAAATATTCAAATTTTTCGGCATGCGGACTTCGAGGATAAGTCGACGCGACTATTTTTCGGGTGATTTTTCACCTAGTGTAAAATAAACTCTAAAAATTCAATAAAAATCACCATAATTAGCAAAACCATTATATTAGTCTATGGTTAAAATTTCATGAAAAATGGATACCATTTGAATATGTTTATATCAAGCTTAATGGGCCAGTTGAATTACTTGACAATTACGATTGGATTTTCTTGGAATTTTTGTGATGCTTACTTGTTGGGTGTTGAGAACGCCAAAACACCTTGGTAGGAGCTTACCACGTTAACCCCCCAGCTGTAAATTGTGGGTTATGCATGTAACCCGTGTCACATGGTAAAAGCCCATGGTTTTTATCATTACACATTAACCATCGACGTGTTGTGATGCATGGAGACCTTTGGGGTTATAAATACACCCCAATATCCTTCGTACCTATCTTTCTGAACCTTTCCACAGTGTTGCTGCTGCTGTGTTTGCATAATTCTTGAGTTAGAAATGTAGCTGGAACTACTGTCCTTGTGTTTGCAACCCTTATCCTTGCTCGAGCTGGCGCTGGAGCTGCTGCAGGGGATGTTGTGAAGCTGGCGAAGTAGACCTGGGAGGATTCAACTACTCTCTCCTTACTGTTGGCTACTTCCTCAGCTGCTTTACGTTGGGCTCTTAGGGAATTTAACGTCAGGAGAAGGTTGTGCTAGTCATAGAGGTAGGATTCTCTTCCTACTCTTCACCTATTCATCTTACATTTCGACATAGTTTAGGTAATGTAAAGTGATCCTTTACCACGTGTGTGCTATTTTCCAGACTTGGAAAGTAGTTCCCTGCCAAGAATTGAACCATCATCATGAAATTTGTGTTTGATTATAGGAGATCACCCATCATTCTTTTTCATTCCCATCATGTCTCAAATCTGAAATCATATCAATTTTCCTGTGTAGTGTAGACGGAACCATAATGGTTCTTTCTCCTTCATGAGATTGATTCATTGAGAGGCCATGGAGGTCTTAAGTGAGTGTACTTGATAAGTGATTAATGGAAAAAAGAGAAGAGAGTTCTAAGAGAAGTGATTTCCCATTCAATTTCCCTTGAGCTTAATTTCTTGCTAATCATCCATGTGATTTATATTCCATGATCTTTCTTCCATCTTCTTGTCATGTTACATTGAGTTATAAAACTGAAATCATACTTGTTCAATGTCCTAATCATGTTAGGAATGATAGATGAGCTTGTTAGTACAATTTCTAGTCGGTTTGAATTGATTTCTGAAAGTTTAGACTGGATCTGTTGACAGACATGCTTCTGCCTGTCGACAGGATCCTCATTCCAGAACCCAGAAATCACCACCTGTGTGTGGCTGTCGACAGCCCCATTACTGGCTATCGACAGATGCATACAGAACTGAAGTTCTGTCTCTGGAAACCAGCCCCTGTCGACATCAAGCTTCTGCTTGTCTACAGGTACTGATAGGGTCATGTTTCCAGCACTGTGTTGCTCCATTCCTTGGTGCAAATCTTACCCAATTGTTCCAACTAATAGTCCACCTAAGTCTTGTGATTTTTACCTCCTAAACACCTACTAAAACCAGTCATGTTACCCTTCTTTGTACCATGAATCATTTCTTCAAAGTTCTGAACAAAATTGACCTTGAAGGATTATCAAATCTGAAATCAGTAAGGAAGTAGAGTTCTTCACTCTTGTGTGTAAACTTTGAATGAACCCTTGTGTATCCTTGACTCATTACAGTGATGAGTGTGTGATGATGACAATTTGTGAGTCTCGGACTCATTAAGAATTATGCCTGGCAAATAAGGGCTGGTTCAGTCCTGGGGGGAGCGCCCGATTCATTAGTGGCCGCGCGGGGGTGATAAGGACATCGTGGATGTTGGCATACATCAATTCGTGTATGATTAGTCATCACATCATGCTTGTGTGTGTGAAAATGTGTTTGATTCTGAATTCAAGAATCATCCTAAGTTATTGATCTTGCTTCTAAACTGTTCTTGTTCATTACATGTTATCGAATTGTCTCACTTGTTTATTAACTTGAACACTCAGTGCTAGCAATATATTCTTGTCCTTACCTTGAATATATACATCTGAATCCTCTTGAATTAAAGAAGTTGAATTCTACTGGGCTAGTTAGCTCATTCAATTTACCATTTTCAGGTGAACCAAATGAAGAGTAAGCTTAAGGGGTCTTGTGTGCCGAGTGGACCACCCTATGCAAAGAAGTGCTGTCATCTTTTGTTTTCTTGTAGATAAGTGGGAATGTAATAAAGTTATAGTCTACTTTTGCTTGCTCCTCATTTAGACTATAATGAGGAGTATTATGTAATAATTTCCGCAAATCTAGTTGCTTATGAGCAAACCTTATGTTACTTGTTGTGTTTAATATTTGTCATATTCGGTAAATGGAATTTTACTAGGACATGACATATTAAATTGGTATCAGAGCATTAGTTCGATAAACCTAGGGATAACCAGTGAGTTGGGGTAGAAACATGGGATTAGCTAGCATGACTTTGCTATCATATAAATGCTTAACTTGATATTTGTTTCAGTATGGACATGAATGCCCAAGAAAGGATGGTAGCAGCATTAGAAATGCTATGTCAAGACTTTGAGCTGTATGCCCAAGCCCAGCAGGAAGCTCATATGCAAATTAAGGAAGAAGTGCTTAATTTGACTGCGGGAGCTTTCTTTGTCGACAATCTTGGTGCTTCACTAGAAGTAATGACTCAAGTCATGTGTAGGCTAGATAATCTCAGGCTAGGGCAAGATATGCTGCTTCACCAGTTTGAAGGGTATTAGGAAGCTCTAACCGATGCGGCCAGGGAATTACACCACGGAGCCGGAGAAGCACAACAGCCACCACCTGCAGAATCTGTTATAGACCTGACCCAGAATTAGAAAGGACTTAGGCAACTTGTCCTTCTTTTGAAAACCTCTCCTTTTGTGTAAATGTTAGTTGTATATATGTAACTCCCAGGTGTATGGGGAGTGAGAGGTTAGTGAAAGTATGTTTGTAAAATGGGAAAGTTGGAATGAGAGGACTGCAGTAACTTAGTTACTGGTTTGTGATAGCATGTTTTAATGTAAATATTTGACTTATGAATGGAAATGGAGTGTTATGTGGATTTGAAATGTGTATGTGATGTGTGACGGTCCTCACTGAAAAGACCCGTTAACCCAACAACGAGCCTATCATGAGTCCGCCTCCCGCGAACGGGCCGAAGCCTCGCAAGGGATATCAAACCATATGTCCGTGAAAACATAAAGGAACCAACTTAATTATTCATAAGATCTGACAATCTCACAAATATTTACATGAAATATTCATAGCCATAGCACAACTGTAATCAAACTACAACAGAACCTGGGGCATACCCCGAGGTAAACAGCAAGAAAGTATAATTACACTGCTGGTGGTGCCGACCCTCCACTGGACGACGGGTGCGAAATCTCCCGATCTCCCTCACCTGGTAGGAGGTAGGGGTGAGCCTCACGTGTCACTGGCTCAGTAGGGAAACTCCCTAGAAACCGAGCAAACCAACAAAGTAGTAAAGCGAGAAATACTATACTAACAACTTACAGAATTATCTAGCAGGATATAAAACTGTAAATACCACTTACCATTTTCTGTTTAACAAGAACCAGCTTAAATAAATAAACAGCAAAACCAAACAGGTGTACGAGCTACTGTAGAACAACGCCACACTCGAGCCACGTCAACTGGTTCGCGACACCAGTTACTGACCCGGACAAACCACACATGACCACCTCTCAGTCTCGCAGCCACGGACGAAAGGTCCAGATGTTGCTCCACTAAACAAGTACAAAGAACTGTGGAGTCCAACTAAACCACCACAACCTGTAATCCACACACACCTCGCAGGCCCATGCCTAACACCCTTAGGGACTCTGGCCCAAGCTCCCTAAAGTGAGGCACTGGAAAACAAGACTAGCTGGGGTCCAGTACGTCTACTGGTGTCCGTCTCCCCCAACTACGAGCGCGCTACAAGCGACAACACAACAAACTCTCTCTAGTCGCTGTCCCACTGCCGTCTTTCCCTCAACCGGACGTACTACTCAACACAAGAGTGAGGGTGTCCAAGAAGACGACAAGACCTCATCGGTACCCAGTACAGAGACAAGCCCCGAGCACTCATGTGCCTGGCTCACACAAAACCTGGGGCTCCCAACTGAAGAGGTATCCACGAAAGGCATCAAACTACACGCCACATACACGAAAACCGTATGCTCAACATACAAACCACATGAAACCTTCACACAAACCACGTAAACACTACATTAATCACAAGCCACACATTCCCTTAGCATCGAGAGAGTGCCAAAGCACCTCTTCTATCATCATAAACATAAACCACACTGAACAGATAATCACACACTACATTTATGCTCGAATGACAACATTCGGCTGTTGTCGCGGCGGCATGATATACCGCCTTCAGAACGCGACAGCTCGAGGTGTCGCGACCTGGTCGTGGCTCTCAGAGCTACCTATAGTTTCAGTCCATTTTCATGCTTTAATGTGTTCCTACACATGCCATCTATTGTTTAGAAAGCAATAAACACATTATCCACACCACACGAACATTCCACGGATCAAACGATAGGAAATCTCCCTACCTTTGTGAAGAACGCGAAGATCGAAGCCCGTACGAGGTTCCCTCCGCTCCACGTAACGTCCTCGCAGTAGGAACTCGTCAAACCGAGCTCTAACAAACCAAATCACCAAGAAATTCCCACAGCAAATCCCACTGGCCGAGCAGAGCTTTTACCAGCTCTGTTCTGCTAGGGTTACTTAAAAACGAAAAGCAGGTAAGAACGCAACGCCATTCACAACTGCGACCTGAATGCGACGCTTTCAACTGTCGCGTTAAGCCTGCTGACGTCACACGTTCACTTAAACTGACGGTTCCATGAACACGGAGCCACGGTCTGTCGCGATCACATCGTGACACTCCTCACTATCGTGATCACAACGCGACACCCATAACTGTCGCGATAGAAATCGAGAAACAGTGAGCTATTTGGGCAAAATCTCACAACCTGCGGAATTCACCTGCCACACACACGTCATCGGCCACACACTGGCCTCCACGATCACACAAGGACGATCCGAACAGTCAGAACGTTACATGATGAATGCAAGTTTGGATGGAATGTGGAATTAATGTATGTCCTATTGTATGTTTAAGATATATTTCCAACTTATTATAGAAGGAAGTGATGCCATTGGAGAAAAATGGAAGTTCGATGCATGACTTGACCGAGTGATGAGGACTGTAGCTAAGAATAACAGCTATAATGGGACAAGTCTATTCAGGGATTTTTGAAGTTAGATCCTCCAAGATTTGCAGGAAGTACAGACCTAGATGAGGCGGAAAATTGGTTAAGAGATATTGAAAGGATATTTGGAGTAATTAAATGTACTAAGGAAGAGAAGATCCGGTTGGTGACTTTTCAGTTGGAACGAGATGCTAGAGCGTGGTGGGACACCATAATATCCACATTGGAGGAGCCAACTCAAATTAGTTGGGATGAATTTGTGGAGTTGTTTAATGACCAGTACTTTTCCGAGGTTGTTCAGGAAAAGAAAGCCAATGATTTGCTAATCTAAAACAACTAAGGATGACAATATCCGAATATGAGGCCCAGTGTAAGGCCCTCGAATTTCCGTCGAATTATTGTATTTGTGTGTATATTGTGCTTGTGTATGTATATACATATTTACGTACGTATTGATTAGTATAATTACGTGTGCATATGTTTATATTAGATGTAAATAATGCATGTATTGAATGGGATAGTATGGATACACTACCATATACATATGCATGTATATAAGCATGGTATGCATGGATTTCTGCATATTTTAGAGTTCTGGCCGAAGGCCACCTTGGCGTCAACCCCTAGCCGTTGAGGTAGTGTCAGCGTCCAGACATGACACCAACACTAATCCTGGCGTCGAGCGATATGGACGCCTATTCTTTGGCCTGCATGCGCAGCAGAGCCAGAAACTCTGAAACAAGAAAGCTCAGCCATTGGGGGGCTGTCCCCAACGGCTCTGAGAGCTGTCATGTCACCTTGTGAGTGGGAGAGAGGCCCCCTTATGTCTGAACCCGGATCTGCCTCTCCCCACTCCTCTCTTCACCTTTGCAAGAGAGAAACCGGAGAAAAACCCTAGTTCTGAGCTGTGAGAAAACCCACCCTTTTGCACCCAAAGATCAGACTCCCTGGAGCTAGATCCGGCCATCTTCTCCGACAAGAAGATAGCTGGAGCAAAGGAGGAGGCTTCCCCGACATCCCCTTGCTGTGGAGATCACCCAGGAGTCCGGAGGAGAAGAAGATCTAGGAGGCGTTTCTGCACCTTCTTGGGACTGCCTAAGGAGGGCTTCACCAACACCCTAGACCCTTTGGAGCAATTTTTAAAAGGCAAGTGACCTAACCATAATGTCCCCGTATGTGTCTAGGTCGTTTCTACTATTTTTATGAATTTTCCCTCGAGTCCTAGACCCCCATTCACCCAAACTTGAGAGCTCGGTCTGTGTTTTCTGCACAGACCTGCATTGATGGCAAGGTCAATGGACGCTGATATCATGCTTGGCGTCCATCGACCATGCCGCTGACCCTGAGTCAGCGGCCAGAGACCGCCGCCAAGTTCCTCTAGACAGAACAGTGACCTGTTCTGCCCTTCCTATACACTATTTTCGGTATGGTTTCCATGATGAGGATATATGGTAACCTATACACTATGTATATTGTTAATTGTGGTGTGTGGATGAGTGTGATGTGTGGTGATGGATGTTAGAAGAGTGTATTCCATGAATTTATAAGCATGACTTGTTGATGATCTTGACAAATTATGTTTATGATTAGGATTAGTCTGAATGCCTCAGTTTTATTAGATCATGAAGATTAGTGGATCAGTGTACATGTACTCAGTTTTGATAAATTGTCCATGCTTGTATAAATTGCTAATAACTCGGTTCGGTAAATAAAACGTCATGCAAGAATGATTTGTGGTGATCGATCTATAGATGTATGATTTAGGGTAAATTCTGTATTCTCAGATCATGTATGCGACAGTAATCTCTGTTCAAACAGTAAGTGGCAAAATCGCATGATGTGTTAAACTCCATGTTAACTTAAATTGTAAATGGCATGTGAAATAGGTATTTTTTTCTGTAAATTCTATTTAGCTCAGAAAAATCTGAAAAATTGAGTGTATGACCTTGAACCAAAAATAGCATGTGGTTTAAAATTTCAGGTCATTTGGACCAGTACATAAGGAGTTATGTATTTTCCATGTGAAATATAGTAATCTATATATTTATCGTAATGTGATTAGATATTGCTTAACCCAACTTGATTGGTGAAATTACTGTGTGTTAAACTCCTGAAATCTGTAGTGCCATGTCAGGAAAAACAGAGAAATGCATATGAGTGAGAAAGTGAATGAGATGAAAAGTGCTATGTGTAAACATGTGTAAATCGGTAAAATGTGTAAATGTGTAACTGTGCCAATGTGACACTGCTTCCGTAGAGGGCAGTGGAGCTGTATCAGGGAAAAGTCCCCCTGAGAAAGTTCAGTGTGTAAGGGACCCTAAGGGCATTAGGGGGAAATCCTGGAGGTGGACAAGTACCACTGGTTAGGGTGGAGACTTGTTCTCCGGTCTGCGCAGTCCAAGAGTCGCCATTTGAATGCCTAGATGGCGTCTATGTGTAATGTGATGTGATATGTCCTTCTTGGTGGTTTGGACTATGTGTCACGGCACCTAAAATGTGCAATGTGAAATGTGTAATGTGTGTGTTCATGTGTAAATGTGTAAGTGAACAATGTGAATGTGTATGTGCAAAGTGTAACCATGTGAAAGAGAAAACTTGTGTAAAGAAAATGTGAAATTCTAAATGTGAAAATATGTTTGAAAATCCATGTGAAATCAGTGAATTCATGTCGTTATCATCATGTTTATATGTACAAAAATGTTTAGAATCCATGTTAGGATAATTGATGAGCACGTATGCAAGTGGCATGATTGGTGTTACATGTTTTTATTTTTAAGCGATATTGTAGCTCTCATGTGTAGGTTTACAACCATTAAACCATGTGAAACCAGCAACTTAAAGCATGTGAAAATGTCTATGTATATGCTTAAGAACATGTAAAACTCATGCTAGTTGTGTTTCCTTTCATATATGCACATGTTCATGTTGGTAGCTCTCATGTCTTGGTCTTTAAAGACAAAATTTCATGAGTAAATTAAATAGAGAGCATGCGATAGGTAAAGTTTTATTCTTAGAAATCTGAAAGCATGATCCATGTATCAAATTGTAAAACTTCATGATAGGTTGAAACTTCAAATAATTAGCATGCCATGTGTTGTAAATTTTGAATGTGCATGTAGAAACCCCTATGACTTATACGTGTATGTTATGAGTAGTGTTGCTTGCTGAGTCTTTGGACTCACTCCTTGCTTCGGCGTACAGGTGTAGTTGGTGACGTGGCACCGTTGGAGGAGATAGTGGAGACGGACTCCGAGCGCAGAGATTAGACTTTGGAGTTTCTTGTGATGTGTATTTCATAGTATGTAATTTGAACATTGTATTAGAGTATCATGAAAAGAATGTATAAGTGTGGACATTATATATTTTTATTTCAGCAATTTAAATTATGCGGACTTTTAGTTCTTTATTGTTAATTGCAAACTTCATGTATGTTAAATGTGGATGATGAATGAATGGAGACAGTTGTCTTTTACTTCCGCTACTCTGTTGTATATTCGCGTGTATCTCAGATGTATGTATCGTTTGGGTAAATGTCCCACTGTGAGGACTCTCGCTATACCGACGTGGGTTGGTATAACCGTACCGGTATAATGAGGGCCGTCACAAGTTGCTCGATTATTACCGACCAAGTATGCCCACATCTCATAGCACGGATAAGCTAAAAGCCAAAAGCTTCATGAATGGACTACGCCCTACCTATATTGTACAGTTAACTTCACACCTGATTACTACATATTCAGATATGGTCAAAAGAGCTTTGGCATTGGAAGCCGCAAAATGATATGGTGGATAAAATTAAGGGAAGATCAGGAGAAGGATCTTCGGATCGGAAGAGAAAGTTTGAATCGGGAAATGCCTCGAAAGTTCAACAATCTGGAAAGAAGACAGGGAAGGCTCCGAGTGGAAATAAGGAGGTGTGTAAGCATTGCCATGTTAGTGGACACAAGGCAGAAAATTGTTGGCGTAGGCTGGGAACATGTCTCAAGTGTGGGAAAGCACTCAGCATCGAATTTCAGAGTGTCTGATGATCAAGAAGGTCGGCCAAACCAAATCCCCAGCGAGGCAAACAAAGCAAGGGAGAATACAAGCTATTCAAGAGGTAGAGCCTGAATCTTCACACGAAGGCGGACTGATTGAAGGTACACTAATAATAAACTCAAAGCCTGCACATGTATTATTTGATTCAGGAGCTACGCACCCTTTATTGGTTATGATTTTGCTATAAATCTTTGGAAATATAACCCGTCCCATTGCCTATACAACTGGAAGTGGCAACTCCTTTGAGTGAAGGTAAAAAGCTTAGGGAGTATTACCCTGATAGTTAGATTCTATTTGAAGGACACAACTTATATGGTGATTTGATATATTTGGAAATGTGGGATTATGATGTAATCCTCGGGATGGATTGCTTATCTAAATACCATGTCAATTTAGATTGCCAAATTAAGGCAGGTCACTTTTCCAGGAAAAGGAATTTGTCCTATAACTTTTGATAATCCTACATTAAACGAATACCAATAATTTCAGCAGTAAAGGCTTGCAAGCTAGTACAGAAGGGTTGTCAAGGGTACTTGGCTTCTGTGACTCTACTAAATCAAGATATCATGGGATTGGGAGATATTCCAATGGTAAGAGAATTTTTTGATGTTTTCCCTGAAGAGTTACCTGGCATACCACCTAATAGAGAGGTGAATTTCTCGATTGAATTGGTACCAGGAGCTACACCAGTGTCAAGAACACCATACATAATGTCAATGGAAGAGTTGAAGGAATAAAAAGACAATTATTGGAATTGATAGAAAAAGGTTTATTAGACCAAGTACATCACCTGGGGTGCTCCAGTGTTATTTGTTAAAAGAAGGATGGATCTATGCGATTATGCATAGATTATCGCAGCTAAACCAGTTGACTATAAAGAACAAATACCCACTTCCAAGAATTGATGATCTATTGATCAACTGTCTGGAGCTCAGTGTTTCTCCAAAATTGATTAAGGTCTGGTTATCACCAACTCAGAATTCAAGAGCAGGACATTCACAAAACAGCTTTCCGAACAAGATATGGGCACTACGAATTGTAGTGATGCCATTTGGATTAACTAATGCACCTGCTGCATTTATGCGTCTCATGAATGACGTGTTCAGACCTTATTTGGATCAATTTGTGGTTGTGTTATTGATGACATACTGATTTATTCTAAGAGCATAGAAGAACATGAGACACTTACGGATTACTTTGCAACTATTACGAGATCACAAGCTATATGCAAAGTTTAGTAAATGTGAATTTTGGATGAAGCAAGCGATGTTTTGGGAACATTATTTCAAAAGAAGGATTTTCTGTAGACTCTTCGAAGATTGAGACCATACAAAAATGGAAGCAACCAAAGAACCTCACTAAGGTTAGAAGCTTCTTGGGTATGGCAAGTATACCGGCGGTTTGTCCAGAATTTTGCTAGAATTGCCTCGCCCCTCACACAATGACTAGAAAAGGAACTGTATTTGTATGGAGTGAGAAGTGCGAGCAAGCATTTCAGTTATTAAAGGAATGTCTATCATCGGCACCAATTCTAGCTTTATCGGTTGATGGAAAATTATTTAAGGTTATATGATGCCTCAAGTATTGGACTAGGATGTGATTAATGCAAGATAGAAGAGTATTGCTCAGCATCAAGGCAATTGAAGACTCATGAGAAAACTACCAGTACATGATTTAGAATTAGCTGCGGCAGTCTTTGCTCTTAAGCTTTGGAGACACTACTATATGACAATCAATTTATAGTGTACTCCGATCATAAGAGTCTCAAATATTTGTTTTCATTAAAGTGCTAACACAAAGAAAGGAGTATGAGCTGAAAAGAGACAAGAAGTGATGGATAATTAAGATGATGATTTCAAAATGAGTACCATCCAGGGAAAGGAAATATGTGGCAGATACATCAGCAGAAACCCTATAGCCCAAGTATGCCATTACAAGTAAGGGAGTGGAAATTGCTAGAAGAATTTTCCACTTAAGCTTGAAGGTGGAATCACAAGAAGGAAGGTTATCATTAATAACTTGACAGTTCAGTCAGAACTATTGAAGCAAATTAAGGAACAACATGACAATGACCCTATGTTGACAGAAATCAAGGAAAAGTGATTACTAAACCTGATTTAATGAAGATTCCCAAGGAAATCTTCGATTCGAGATAGAATATGTGTACCAGATAATTCTGAAATCAAGAGACAAATTTAGAAGAAGCTCATCGATCACACTATACTATTCATTCTGGAGCTGTCAAAATGTATCAAGATTTAAAGAAGCATTTATGGTGGTGCAATATGAAGAAAGACATTGTAGACTTCATAGCAAGATGCCTGACATGTCAGAAGTTAAAGCCGAGCATCAGAAACCGGCCGGAAAGTTAAAACCACCGAAGTTCCAGAGTGGAAATGGGACAGTATCGGTATGGATTTATTGTGGGATTACCTAGGACACGAGGTGGATTGATGCCTATGGGTAATTATTGACCGGCTTACTAAGTCAGCTCATTTCTAGCAATCAAGACAAGATGGTCTGTGGGTGTCTTAGCAGCATTGTATATGAAAGAAATTGTCCGATTACATGGAATTCTGAAGGATATAGTGGCAGATAGGGATGCAAGATTTACCTCACATTTCTAGAAAGAGCTACAAGACACATTGAGGACTAAATTAAAGTTTAGCACAACATTTCATCCTCAGACTGACGGACAAACTGAGCGGTAAACCAAGTTATCGAAGATATGTGTCGTGCTTGTATATTGGAGTTTGGAAATGACTGGAACACTCATTTAGCAATTATGGAATTGCCTATAATAATAGTTACCAGTCTACTATTCAAATGGCACCATTTGAAGCTTATACGGTCGCCAGTGTAGAATCCCACTGTGTTGGGTGGAACTAAAAGAATCCCATATTCTTGGACTGAAATGATTCAAGAAACACAGAAATTATCAAATTAGTGAAGACAGAATGAAAGCTGCCCAAGACCGACAGAAAAGCTATGCTGATCATCGAAGAAGGGAATTGGAGTTCCAGCAAGGAGAACATGTATTCCTTAAAGTATCTCCTCAATGCGGAATTAGAAGATTCAGAATCAAGGGAAAGTGAGTCCAAGGTACATTGGACCATTTGAGATATTAAAAAGAATTGGAGAAGTGACATACCTGTTGGCCCTTTTGGTATGGCAGCAAGCTAACCTAGAGGGGGGGTGAATAGGTTTTTCTGAAATCTGAAATAGAAACTAAACACAGAAATTAACACTTGAAGGTTTGGTTAGTTTGGTGTGATAAAGAGTAGCAGTGCGGAAGCAAATAAACATTCCACAAGGACACAAGAAATTTATCCTGGTTCGGCCCTTCCCACATGGAAGTACTAAGTCCAGTCCCCAAGCAACCCTTGGGATTTCACTAACCAAGGGTACAGTCCCCTTAAGGACACTACAACACCCCCCAACACCAGCTGGTCTCTTTTCTTTCCCGGGCAAGAAGGTAGCCCACTTCTTACAGGTAAAGAAGCCAACCTCCTGGTACAAACCCTAGTGTGGTTCTGCTAGACACAAACCCTAGCTGGGTTACACACTGTATACAGTCCTACAGCTGGACAGAAGTCTTTCTTAGAAAAGAAAGAACAAAGCTGAGAGTTGGAACAAATAAAAACCAACTACAAGAACTCTCAGCAAAAGACTCTCTCCCCAGATTTACAAGATGCACAGATGAGAGAGAGAGAAGAGAGGAGAAGGAGCTTGATGCTTCAGATGCTTGAACACTTCTTCTTGGGCTCAGGCTCTTTCTCTCTTTTTCTTGGAGTGTATTTGGGTTCAGGTTCCTCACGGTTGTACACTCATTCAAAAGACTTCAGGAAAAGCTCTTCGTTCTTCTTCAGCCTTGCTTCATCTTTTATATGAGCAATTTGAATAAATCGTTGGAGTTCTAGCCGTTGCTCATCTTCTCTTTCTTCTGATAATTGTGGTCTACGAGGTCTGCAAGCATAGAAAAAAGTGTTTAGATAAAAGAGTGTTTCTGTCAAAAAGGCTCATACATCTATGTTTCCTGTTGCCACCCAGAAGTAGTAAGTAATCCCCTTTTTGTTGGCAGGAAAGAAAAGATCTAGAGAGATAAGAAAAAGATCTCCTGTCAGAAAGATAGAGGATTACGCAAATCAAGAATATGACTTTTTCACTAGATGCCAAAAACATTTTAAATATAAAGGAAATCTATGTTTTTACAAAGAAATCCATGTTTTACAGAGGAATCCATGTTTTATAAAGGAATCCATGTTTTACAAAGGAATCCATGTGAGAGCAAATCCTATGAGAGCAAATCCTTATGAGAGAGCAATCTTATGAGAGTCACTTATCGAATCTTTATGAGAGCGAATCCTTATGAGAGCGAATCGTTATGAGAGTCATTTATCAAATCCTTATGAGAGTGAATCGTTATGAGAGCGAATCGTTATGAGAGTCACTTATCGAATCCTTATGAGAGCGAATCGTTATGAGAGTCATTTATCAAATCCTTATGAGAGTGAATCGTTATGAGAGCGAATCGTTATGAGAGTCACTTATCAAATCCTTATGAGAGCGAATCCTTATGAGAGCGAATCGTTATGAGAGCGAATCGTTATGAGAGCGAATCCTTATGAGAGCGAATCCTTATGGCAGTGAATCCTTATGAGAGTTATGGCACTTTGAACTGAAATCGATGTATATGAATGTACATCGATTTATCGTTTTAGTGCAAACCACATGGCAATAATGTCAAAATTTATATTTATTAGAAAATCATGACATTTAATTTATTATTAGAAAAATCACGGTATTAAATATATTTAATATTCAATTAATCACATAAATTTATATTATTAAGAAAAACATGATATTAAATATTTTTAATAATAATTAATTAAACATAAATTTTGTTATCACTAAAATAAAAGGGTAAAATATAGGAGTGGTTCAACAATACCAACTAGCACTTCCACCGCAATTATCTAATGTACATGATATTTTTCATGTATCAATGTGAGAAAATATGTTTATGACCCGGAACATATCATTGGATATCAAGATCTGGAGATATAAGAAAATTTAGCATACGAGGAAAGACCTATACAGATTCTTGATCGAAAAATCAAGCAACTATGAAACAAAGAAGTTCCTTTGCTGAAGATTCAATGGAGTAAGTGTGGACAAGAAGAAGCAGCATGGGAACTAGAAGATGCCATCAAGATCAAGTATCCGGACTTGTTTACAGGTTAGTAACCATCTCCTTTTGTTATTAAATTTGGAGGACCAAATTTCTTTTAGTGGGGGAGAGTTGTAACGCCCCAAAAATTTAAAGTGTTAAGAAAATATGAATAATGTGGTTATTATACATTAGGATTGTTATTAAATTGAGATAATTAGATTTTGGGATTAATTAGTAGTAACGTATGTTACCCTAGTGTCGTACACAGAGGTGCGCGCTCCCACAGGGCGACACGGAAAACGACAACGAAATAAAAATATGAGAACACCATAAATTTCAAAAAATGTGGAGATATCATAATATAAATATTCAAAATTTTCGGCAT
Organism: Colocasia esculenta; assembly: GCA_014218235.1. Taxonomy (NCBI): domain Eukaryota; kingdom Viridiplantae; phylum Streptophyta; class Magnoliopsida; order Alismatales; family Araceae; genus Colocasia; species Colocasia esculenta. The sequence continues at coordinate 188,897,320 of CM024754.1, read as the reverse complement.
GTGGACTTTGAGGATAAGTCGACGCGACTATTTTTTGGGTGATTTTTTACCTAGTGTAAAATAAATCTAAAAATTAAATAAAAATCACCATAATTAGAAAAACCATTATATTAGTATATGGTTAAAATTTCATGACAATGGATACCATTTGAATATGTTTATATCAAGCTTAATGGGCAGTTGAATTACTTGGCAATTACGGTTGGATTTTCTTGGAATTTTTGTGATGCTTACGTGTTGGGTGTTGAGAACGCCAAAAAACCTTGGTAGGAGCTTACCACGTTAACCCCCCAGCTGTAACTTGTGGGTTATGCATGTAACCGTGTCACATGGTAAAAGCCATGGTTTTTACCATGACACATTAACCATCGATGTGTGCGATGCATGGAGACCTTTGGGGTTATAAATACACCCCAATATCCTTCGTACCTATCTTTCTGAACCTTCCACTGTTATGCTGCTGCTGTGTTTGCACAATTCTTGAGTTAGATACGTAGTTGGAACTACTGTCCTTGTGTTTGCAACCCTTATCCTTGCTCGAGCTGGAGCTGGAGCTGCTGCAGGGGATGTTGTGAAGCTGGCGAAGTAGACCTGGGAGGATTCAACTACTCTCTCCTTACTGTTGGCTACTTCCTCAGCTGCTTTACGTTGGGCTCTTGGGGAATTTAACGTCAGGAGAAGGTTGTGCTAGTCATAGAGGTAGGATTCTCTTCCTACTCTTCACCTATTCATCTTACATTTCGACATAGTTTAGGTAATGTAAAGTGATCCTTTACCACGTGTGTGCTATTTTCCAGACTTGGAAAGTAGTTCCCTGCCAAGAATTGAACCATCATCATGACTAAATTTGTGTTTGATTATAGGAGATCACCCATGATTTCTTTTTCATTCCTAACATGTCTCAAATCTGAAATCATATCAATTTTCCTGTGTAGTGTAGACGGAACCATAACGGTTCTTTCTCCTTCGTGAGATTGATTCATTGAGAGGCCATGGAGGTCTCAAGTGAGTGTACTTGATAAGTGATTAATGGAAAAAGAGAAGAGAGTTCTAAGAGAAGTGCTTTCCCATTCAATTCCCTTGAGCTTAATTTCTTGCTAATCATCCATGTGATTTATATTCCATGATCTTTCTTCCATCTTCTTGTCATGTTACATTGAGTTATAAAACTGAAATCATACTTGTTCAAAGTCCTAATCATGTTAGGAATGATAGAAGAGCTTGTTAGTAAAATTTCTAGTCGGTTTGAATTGATTTCTGAAAGTTTACACTGGATCTGTTGATAGACAAGCTTCTGCCTGTCGACAGGATCCTCATTCCAGAACCCAGAAATCACCACCTGTGTGTGGCTGTCGACAGCCCCATTACTGGCTATCGACAGATGCATACAGAACTGAAGTTCTGTCTCTGGAAACCAGCCCCTGTCGATAGCAAGCTTCTGCCTGTCGACAGGTACTGACAGGGTCATGTTTCCAGCACCTGTTTTGCTCCATTCCTTGGTGCAAATCTTACCCAATTGTTCCAACTAATAGTCCACCTAAGTCTTGTGGTTTTTACCCCCTAAACACCTACTAAAACCAGTCATGTTACCCTTCTTTGTACCATGAATCATTTCTTCAAAGTTCCGAACAAAATTGACCTTGAAGGATTATCAATTTCTGAAATCAGTAAGGAAACAGAGTTCCTTCACTCTTGTGTGTAAACTTTGAATGAACCCTTGTGTATCCTTGACTCATTACAGTGATGAGTGTGTGATGATGACAATTTGTGAGTCTCGGACTCATTTAAGAATTATGCCTGGCAAATAAGGGCTAGTTCAGTCTTAGGGGGAGCGCCCGAATTCATCAGTGGCCGCGCGGGGGTGATAAGGACATCGTGGATGTTGACATACATCAATTCGTGTATGATTAGTCATCACATCATGCTTGTGTGTGTGAAAATGTGTTTGATTCTGAATTCAGAGTCATCCTAAGTTATTGATCTTGCTTCTAAACTGTTCTTGTTCATTACGTGTTATCGATTTGTCTCGCTTGTTTATTAACTTGAACACTCAGTGCTAGCAATCTATTCTTGTCCTTACCTTGAATATATACATCTGAATCCTTTTGAATTAAAGAAGTTGAATTCTACTGGGCTAGTTAGCTCATTCAATTTACCATTTTCAGGTGAACCAAATGAAGAGGAAGCTTAAGGGGTCTTGTGTGCCGAGTGGACCACCCTATGCAAAGAAGTGCTGTCATCTTTTGTTTTCTTGTAGGTAAGTGGGAATGTAATAAAGTTACAATCTACTTTTGCTTGATCCTCATTTAGACTATAATGAGGAGTATTATGTAATAATTTCCACAAATCTAGTTGCTTATGTGCAAACCTTATGTTACTTGTCGTGTTTAATACCTGTCATATTCGGTAAATGGAATTTTACTAGGACGTGACAGTCGCGACATGGGGTAACGTCACCTTTAGATCGCGACACCCCGATATGTCGCGTTAGAGAATCCTAACGCGATGGGTCGGCCTGTCGCGACCTGGTCGCGACAGAAGGGTATGTTGCCTTCATAGGCGAAAACCCTAATTCGGAACCCCTCTCCGGATCACCATTCCAAACCACACAACCACGCATGGTACGACGTCTGCCCCGCTCCACGCGACGTCCTCGCGGAGAGAGCGTGCCAAAAACACCATCAACCCTTCGAATCAGACGAAAAACCACCACAACAGCTTCCCCTGGCCGAGCAGAGCTTGCTACAGCTCTGTCAGGCCAAAACCTCTTTAAAAACGCACAGCGGTTAAGAACGCGACGCAAGCCTACGTCGCAACCTGAACGCGATGTAGGAGGCCGTCGCCTTCCCACTGTCGACGTCAGCATGCCCTGCCCCGCGCACAACACGTGGCGTGCATGCAGATGTCGACCCAAACAGTGGCAACATGAATGCGGCCACCAGGGCCGTCGCATTCAGAACGCGACGCATACCCCTGTCACGTTCACATGTAGTGAACCTGTGAGCGCTTTGGGCCCAATCTACCAGCCCACAAAGCCTCACAACCCACGTGGACACCTGAAACACAAGATAATGGGCCACACATTGGCCACCAAACCCGCTAAACAAGGATCCACGAGGATCCGAAAAATGCGCCACGTTACAGAAACTATCTAGATAAGGCCTAAACACCATGTTCATGAGATCCATGAATGCTGCAGGGGCATTGGTTAGACCAAATGGAAGAACCAAAAACTCATAATGTCCATAATGAGTCCTAGAGGCCGTCTTGGACACATCTTTACTCCTAATCCTCAACTGATGATAGCCAGACTGCAAATCAATCTTGGAAAAGATAGATGCATTCTGCAGCTGGTCAAATAAATCATCAATCCGCGGCAAGGATTGATGATCAGTTCATCCCCATATAATTTCATGAATTATATATCTATTTTGGTGATTAACAAAACTTAAATAAATCATGATCTAACAAGTTTTTATGAAGCTTAGGCACATGAAATAAATCAGGTAAAATCATGCAGAACTTGTAAGTATTCCTACCCTGTAGCATTTGAAGTACAGAGCAGGTAATTTTTCTAAGTACACATCGACTTCCTATGTGTTATAACGATTTCGATCTCACAACGATTGACTAAGTGAGTAGAACGATTTGATCGCCGCATCGATTTGTTAAGTGAGAACAACGATTTTCTCTCACAATGATTTTTTAAGTGAGAACAATGATTTGCTCTCACAATGATTTGTTAAGTGAGAACAACGATTTGCTCTCACAACGATTTGATAAGTGAGAACAACGATTTGCTCTCACAACGATTTGTTAAGTGAGAACAATGATTTTCTCTCACAACGATTTGTTAAGTGAGAACAACGATTTGCTCTCACAACGATTTGTAAGTGAGAACAACGATTTGCTCTCACAACGATTTGCACTCACAACGATTTGATCTCATAACGATTTACTTTCATATCGATTTGACAAGAGAACAACGATTTCTATTTCACATCGATTTGGTCTTCATAACGATTCGATAAGTTATACAACGACTTGGTCGCCGTAACGATTCTATATAGCAAACAACGATTTACTCACAACGACTTGCTTATACTCTCATAACAATTTGTCTCTACAACGATTTGGTTATGATTATACAACGACTTTCTTACACAACGATTTCATAAGTCGTACTCATAACGATTTCATGGACTACAACGACTTGACATTCAAACATGTCTCAAATATTTTGAAAGTCAAAGTCCTCCCACGTGTTTCTCTAATATCCATGTATTTAATGTGACTGTACATTTCTCTGCACGATGCATATCTGGATATCCTCTATTATCATGCTTCTATATGAAACACTTTTTATATAGTAGAATGCCATTTCCATTTTTGTGAAATGTCTTACTACATGGATTCAAACGTTGACTGACAATAAGAGACAGTGTAGCTGTCTATGATTTAGCATTTATTGTGTGTAGGTCTCTAACAGCACAACCCCATACAATGTTGGACAAAGTGGAAGCTGAAGGATATCAAGAAGGATCTTCTCCTTGCGTGCATGGAACGTAAAGGACTGTTGACTGCAACATACCTGTTGAAGAATAGGGAGAACCATGCAGTCTAAGGTTCACTAAAGCCTAGAGACAACGGTCATCTAAACGGCTAATTCAGCAAGAGAAGATATATATACAAGACTGAAGACTCCTGTAAACACATCTTTTGAAGGATTCAAAATCTCAACAAAAAATCTGGAAGTGATATAGTCTTAGCAAAATAGCTTCTTGCTTTCCACTCCAACCTTGTAGCTCTTGCTCTCCAGTGCCTCATTGTTGTTAGTTTTGGAGAGCCCTTGTGATCTGAGAGATTTCATTATTGTAGATCTTTCTCTCTCAGTCACTGCCTCAGATCAAGCGTTTGCTATAAGCTTGGTCTAGGGGCATTTCGCCTGTTTTTCTCACTTTCTTGAGAAGTTTCTTTTCTTGTGTGAAGAGAAGACTTGTTGGAAACAGGTGGAGAGTTTTCCCTTCGTGTTGAAGGAAGACCTGTGAATCAGGGTGTTGTTTTCCTCTTCGGGTTGTGAAGAGAAGGCCAGCTGCGGTTGGATGTGTAAGTGTCCTTAAGGGGGACTGTATCCTTGGATAGTGAAATCCTGAGTTGTTGCTCAGGGACTGGACATAGGACTCCTTTGGAGAGGAGGTCCGAACCAGGATAAAATCCTCGTGTTGTGTGATTGCCTATTTTTGATTGTTATCTTTTCCTTATTACTAACACTAACAGTCGAACGTAGTGTTTTGTGTTGAACGTTTTTATTAACAGGTTTAGATAATCGAATTTTAAGAATCCCATTCACCCCCTCTGGGCTTGCTAGCTGGGTAACAGGGATACCTGTTCTTCACAGTCGCCTGGTTGAGCTTCCTATAATCGATGCACAACCGAAGTGAACCATCCTTCTTCTTTACAAATAATATAGGTGCGCCCCAAGGAGATACACTAGGGCGAATAAATCCTTTGTCCATAAAATCTTGCAATTGCTTCCTTAACTCAGCTAACTCCGCAGGTGCCATCCGATATGGAGCCTTTGAAATAGGAGAGGTGCCTGGAAGCAACTCTATGGTAAAGTCTATCTCCCTAACTGGTGGCAATCCAGACAAATCATCAGGAAAAACATCTGGAAACTCCCGCACTGCATCAATCTCCCCAAGGGTAGGTGACTCATCAGCCTTTGGTACGAATACCACGCTGGCAAGAAAAGCGTCATATCCCTTGTTCACCATTCTCATCACCTTCATGGCGGAGATGACAAACCTTCCCGCTAAGTTCCTTGGCAATGGATGTGAAAACTCATCCTCACCAGGAATACGGAAAATGATCTTCTTCCCATGACAATCTACTAAAGCATAGTGCTCCTCTAGCCAATCCAAACCTAGAATTGCATCATAGTCCTTCATCTTTAGCAAAAAGAAGCACCCATCTAAGACCCAGTCCTCAATGCACACAGGTAACGACGGAATGCACTTCCTAGTCGATACCATTCCCACAAGTGTGTGCACAGACAAAGGAACCGCTAACTCCTCAGCCTCTACACTAGACTCTACAGCTAACTGCCTAGCAAATCGCTCGGAAATGAACGAGTGAGTGGCACCCGTATCAAACAAAACCCGAGCGTGCACACCCATGAAAAGAACCATAGCTTCGGTGATGTGCTCCGCCTACTCGGCATCCTCTCGTGCTAACGCGAACACTCGAGCTTGGGCTCGAGGCCTTCCTGGTCTTCCTGTAGCTGGCGATGCTACTGTCGCCGCTGCTGGGGCTGGCGCTTCACGTAGGACTCCCTGCTGAAGTCTGGGACAATCCCAGATCTGATGCTCGCTGCTCCCGCACTTTAAGCACTTCCCTGCTAGCTTCCAGCACTCGGTACCTCCATGTGTCCTTCCACAGTGAGGACACTCCTTCTTGCCGCTGGGCCTAATGCCAGGAGACCTCGATGAAGCTGCCTGCTGACTACTCACTGCTACGGAACACTGCGGTGACTGGTACGCCGCCTTCTTCCTATCCTGCCATTGGAAAGGAGGTGCAGACCTCTTCTGCACTGCCTTCTTCTCCTCTAGGTACTGCTTCATCTCACCCTCCTGCCTACAAGCAGCACTAAGGGCCTCATCCAGGGTACGATGGTCAAACGCCACCAACCTCGACCTTAGTGATGGCTTAAGGCCCATCACGGACTTCTTCACTTTTCTGTGCTCATTAGCCACTATATGAGGTGCATACTTAGACAATCCTGCAAACCTGGCCTCATACTCAAGTACGGTCATGGAGTCCTGGGTAAGAGTAAGAAACTCCTGCTCCATCTTGTCTTGAATATGCTCCGGGATGAACTTGGCCCGAAAGAGCCTCACGAACTCATCCCATGCCACCTCGATAGCGCCGTCCTCAAACCGGGTACGCAGTAAAGAGGACCACCAAACATCGGCTCTCTCCTGCAACAAACCACCCATAAGGACCAATCTAGACAAATCTAAACTTAACGCAATTACATAAAATTTAATTAAATTAATACCTAAAGCATGTAGGTGTCCAAGCTGACATTGTCCTCCTTAGCACACCTAATAGCTCGAAAGATCTTTTCGATCTCTCTCATCCAGCTCTCCGCCAGCAATGGCTGACTCTCCCCCTTAAAAGAGGGTGGAGCCATCCTCTTGAATCGCTCCATGATGGAAGGACCACCATGGCCATGCTCCTGGGGAACTGGAGCTGGAGCCTGAACCTGCTACAACAAGCAATATAAGCAACATGACAATATAATAGCAACATAGTAATCATATATTTAAATAAAACAGACTACTATATCTCAAATTCTAACATGAGCCTCCAGTTGAGTCTGGAGTGCCGCATGGGTATGCGCCTGTGTCTGCATAGCCTGCACCAGGCCTTGCATGAACACTCCATAATCCACAGGCGGTGGTGGAGGAAGTACAGTAGGACCCTGGGGTGCTAGGGCCTGCTGCTCATCCCTCTCCTCTCGCCTCTGCTCATCCTCACGAGCATGGGCACCACGCCTACCACGAGAAGCCATAGCCTGTAAAATAATTTAAATCACAGTTAAAAACTAAGTTATTTAGTCCTAACCATGTTCTTTTTATCTTTCATTCCTTATTAATCATTTTCTACACATGTGGACAAATTCTATGAAGACTTAGCATATTATGAAGATGATGGTTTACTCATGTACAATCTCAACCTTGTCTCTCTGATACCAATCTCTGTAACGACCCTCCTTATACCGGTACGATTATACGAATCCACATCGATATAGAGAACGCCGTCACAGTGGGACATTGACCCAACACTAATGATAGGTTGATATGTACATGAATAGTAAAGAGTACAGCGGAAATAAAGTAACAACTTCATTCCATTCCATCATCATCATCAATATCCACAGTCTGTATAACATAAGATGGAAGAAAACACTAAAGTCCACATTTATACAACTTTCAAATAAAATACATTGTCCATCCTTAATTACACAATTCCGAATTACATACTATGAAATGAAAGATATAACGTAGAGATCTCCACAAATTAGCTACTCCTCGCGCTGGAGTCGCTCCTAACTATATCCTCCTCGAATGTGGAGACACCTGTCACACCTGTACACCGAACCAAGTATGAGTCTAAATGGACCCAGCAAGCAATCCATGAACACAACCATACACATATCACCTACACAAGCTAGAGTTCTAAACAATTAAGCTCTTAAGGATAATCATGATACATGCTTTTCATAACTTAAACAACTAAATATAAAAACTTATAACATGCTTTCTAAATCTTTTATTCAACATGCTTCAAGATTTAAATCTCATTCAAACCCTTCTGTAACTATACATACTTTAAGCATGGAATTAAACATAAAGTAAATAACACACCTAGCATGGATTCTAATCATTTTCATATGCATTTAATACCAATATACATACCTTTTGCTTGCTGTTTTGTCATGAATTAAACACATTCATATGGGTTTACACTTATTCACATGCTAACACATTCATTTAACAATTTCACATTGCACATCTTTCACATTTCACATTCACATGATCATATACACATATTCACATTTTTCACTTAGTTGCCATGACACATAGTCCAAACCACCACTAGAAGGACACACATATTCACATTCACATACCTATCACCTAGGAAACACAGTGATAGATCTTGGTTAACTGCGCAGAACCGGGAGAAGCACTCTCCACCCTAACTAGTGGTACTTGTCCACCTCCAAATTTCATCATGCTTAGATAGCTCTATAAATTGCTAGCGTAGCTTCATGCTGTTGTTACTTATGAGTTTAGTTTGCTCGGTTTCTAGGGGAGTTTCTCTACTGAGCCAGTGACTTGTGAGGCTCACCCCTACTCCTTTCAGGTGAGGGAGAGCAGGAGGCTTCTCATCCTTTGTCTAGTTTCGAGCCGCACCGTAGCGGAGCAGGGTATGCACCTCCAGTAGTGTAATCTTCTTTCTTTGTGCACCTCAGGGTATGCCCCAGGTTGCTGTTGTACTTGTGTCTTACTACAGTTGACAAATGGCTATGTAAATTCCATGTAAATATTTGTGAGATAGCAATCTTATAATATATTTCAGCAATTTCCTTTATATTTCTACGGATTTGTGAATGGTATCCCTTGCAAGGCTTCGGCTCGTTCGCAAGAGGCGGAGTCGGTTCAGGCACATTATTAGGTTAACGGGTCTGGACGACGAGGACCGCTACATGTATAGGGTACCATACCCTGTGCACCATCTCTTTAAAAAGCTCCCAGCAGAACACCCTAAGGTCCCTAAATTTTCAAAATTCAATGGGGATGGGTCACCTCATGAACATATAGCTCATTACATGAGCATCGTGGGAGAACTAGAAACTGAAGAGTCATACCTTTTGAGGTACTTTTCAACATCACTTACTGGACCAGCCTTTCAATGGTATGCCCGACTAAAGCCCAACTCAATAGTTGGTTGGGAAGATATGCAAAGGAAATTCTTCAAAACGCTTCCGAGTGACAGAAAGAAGAGTCACCCTAGTAGAGCTCATATCTCTAAAGCAAAATAAAAATGAATCTGCTCTAAACTTTATTAAAAGATGGCGCGATATGAGTATGAAATGTGAACAACCACCGACACATGAAGATGCGGTGAAATTATGCCAAATAAGTCTGAAGCCGAAAATCAAGGAAAAGCTCTTAGGGGCTAATATTCGGACATTTGAACACCTCAATAACATAGTGGCAGAGATTGAAATCTTCTTTGCAGAAAATCCAACCACGGTGTTTGGAAAAGGCAAACCACCTAAAGATAAAGGCTCAAGATCACGAGAAGTGAATGCTGTGGACTTCTCGTCAGCTCTTGGCAAAAAGGGGGGGCAAGGGTGAGGCATCCGCTCCTTCAAATACTATGAAAGATGAAAAAGATCAACACTTTCGTTGGCTGAGAGGCTCAGTGCTCCTTATTCTTTACTAGGGAGCACACCAGAGAATTGCTGGACATATGTCTCCAAGAGAATCTGATTACTCTCCCAGAGCCTAAGCGCCTAGAGGAAGCAACAATGGTAGACAAGCCCAATTACTGCGCGTACCATCGTATGCTGGGCCATAGTCTGGAAATTTGTTACCTGTTCAAAAATCGGGCAGAAAAACTAATTTAAGTAGGAATTATTGACATGGCTGAGCATCTGGTAAATCCACCTCAACCACATAAACAACCAAAGCTCACATTCACTGTAAATGTAATCCACGCTACAACCCAAACAGAAGTGGCACAAGTTGAGCGGCCGACAAAGCTCCCTGGATTTGCCGCATATCAACAGCTCCCAAATGATATGGTGGAAAAGGCCATTAATGCAACATCCCACAACCAACAGAAGGAAGATGGACTCAAGTAAATACAAGCAGAGGTCAGCCCCTAGGAAACCTCAAAGAAAGCAAAAACCCAAGAAATTATATCCCGGTGGCGCCGCCCCACCTAAAGAGATAGCCAAGGAAATGACTCTCCAAGAATTGGCAGTCTTGCGGAGGAGAATCAAGAATCAAAAAAGGAATGAGAAAAGGAAAATGAAGAGGGAAGTCACGGTCTATGAGACTTCCACAGCAAATGAAGTCAATGGCCCTCTCAAAAGGCTCCAGGGGTTGATTGATGAACTCGAAGAATATCAACAAATGTCGCCAACCAAGGCAACCCCCCTGAAAAAATATATACCATGGGAAGAAATGGAGCGTAAAATGCACTTAAAGAAATGGCCTGTGGAGCTACAAGAGCGTATGCAAAAAGATGAGGATGTTCTTTCATCTGTCAGTGAAACTGAAATGTTCTGGGGAACTGACTGCACCATTGAAGACTTAATCGACAAAATGCAGACATTCACTTGCAATATGACCTATGTGTTTACCTCTCAAGCAGGGGGACAATCCAAATCGGGGATCCGCTGTGTACCCCCCGAAGCTAGAAAGCCATTCAAAACGTATCAAAGAAATAAGCCACCCCAAAATGTCATATATTTCAGAGGGGAGAAGCCAGGGCCTGTCCCTGCGCCCCAAACAAAAGGTGATGAGTATGTCTTCCTGCCGTCCGACGAGGAGGAGGAAGAACCCGATGTTGAAGCAAACAGGCCAATGCCCGCAGTGGCAATGAATGAAGGACCCTCTCAAGCACCAATCAAAGAGAGGGTAGAAGAGTTGATACCCCTCATGACTGAGAAACTTTCTCTAGAAAAAGAACGAGAAGAGGGGATAGGTGGCGACGTCGCAATCCCCCCTCCACCACAAGCATACCAGGGTGTGGCGGGAATAATGCCCCCCCTTCGAAAAAGCCAAATATAGAGCTACTTGGAAAGTGCTTCAAGCATTGAAAAGGTTTACGACCAACCTTAGTATTTGGGATGCCTTAGCATTAAGCAAAGAATTGCGTGAGGCGTTTATTGCAGCCTTGCAAGAGCCGGAGACCTATGAGGCCCATGTGGCCGAAATGAAAGAAGATATATATGAAGCATTAATGGCTTCTGTGACTTTCACAAAAGATGATATGCTGCTACCCTCTCTCTGTCACAACAGGCCTCTGTACATGAAGGGACAGATAAATGGGCGGGAATTAGAACGTATTCTGGTTGACGTTGGTTCAGCAGTGAACATTATGCCGCTAAAAACATTTCACAATCTGTTCCTTACCCCTTATTTACATAAGGTGGAAGGAGTCAAAATAGCTGGATTCAATCAAGACTCTGAAGAAGCCTTGGGGCGCGTGGATGTGGACCTATCCCTAGGCGATTTTGTGACAAAGGTTGTATTCTATGTGGTCGACACCAATACTTCCTTTAAAGCCCTCCTGGGACGACCATGGTTACATAAAAACTTGGTGCTGCCATCAACTCTCCATCAGTGCCTAAAATACACAAAAGAAGGCGAACAACATCGGGTCTTTGCAGACATTGAACCATTTAAGGTGTATGAATGTCACCTGGATGATGCTAGGCTATACTTTGAGGGGGCAGTTGATCCCCCTAAGAAACAAGACAAAGGCAAACAAATTGTAGAGGCTTCCCCGAAAAACAGTGGCACAATAAAAGTCAACAAAGAGAGGGCATCAGCACTCAAGCAAATCCAATGGTCAGGAGATACGAATCAAAAACCTCTCCAATTGGAAAGGCCAATGGTCAAATTAGAAACTAATACCATCAACCGGTTGATAGGGGCCGGAATTCCACTGCCACATGATCATATACAAGTAACAGCCAGTCATGAAGTCTATACAGTTGAACCAATAAAGTTCTTCATGGCTCGGCATAAAGATGGTAGGCCGATAGTGTTCTACAAAGGAGAGCCGACACCCAAACAACCTCCAAAAGATGACTTCGGTTTGGAACATACGATGTCTAGATCCCAAGAAATAATTGGAGAACTCGAAGATATGCCGCGGTACATCAAAGAGATGTGCCAAAAGCAAAATATCCCCTAGACTCAGAGTAATCTGAGGGGTAAGATTTTTCAAGAACTGTGGTACCCTACAAATGTCAGGGGGCAACCGCCATTTCCTCACAATGACAGAAGAGGTCTCGGATGGGAGACACGTGAAGGCCCTATAGTGCACTATGCCGTGAACATGGTTAGCATAAACCCTGCCCACATGAGAAGGGAAATTGAAAAGCAAAAGCGTCAGAGCCCTATGGAAAATGAAAATGAAAATTCTCTCTATCAATCAAGAATGGGAAGTATATGTAGCTAACACAGATGACGAACAAGACCTCGTCGACTTGGAGCCTGCACCCCAAGAACTAGAAGATGGTGGACATGCCACTGTTGATGAACTTTTGGAAATAAATCTGGGGGCACTAGATGATCCTCGTCCTGTGTTCATTAGTGCATTGTTAAATGATGAAGAAAGACAAGCATATAAACAACTACTCTCAGAGTTCAAGGATGCTTTGCTTGGTCCTATAAATAAATGCCAGGTTTAGATCCATCTGTTGCTGAACATGAATTGGCCATTCTACCAGAGGCCAAGCCTGTGAAACAAACTCAAAGAAGAATGCACCCAGAACTGGAAAAGAAAGTGGTGGATGAAGTCAACAAAATTCGGGATGTCGATTTCATCAAAACCTGCATGTACCTAATATGGCTAGCCAATATAGTGCCAGTAAAGAAGAAAAATGAACAAGTTCGGGTATGTATTGACTTTCGAGATTTAAACAAAGCATGCCCAAAGGATGACTTTCCTTTGCCAATAACTGAAACGATGGTGGATGTCACCACAGGGCATGAAATCTTATCCTTTATGAATGGAAGCTCAGGGTACAACCAAATTTGAATGGCCGACAAAGATAAAAATCATATGGCCTTCCGATCACCGAAGGGCATATTCAATTACAAAAGAATGCCTTTTGGCCTGAATAATGCAGGCGCCACCTACCAAAGGGCTATGACCAAGATATTTGATGAAATGCTCCACAACTTGGTCGAATGCTATGTGGACGACTTGGTTGTCAAGACAGAGAAAAAAGAAAATCACGTGGAAGACTTACGCAGGGTCTTCGAAAGGCTTCACCAATATAAGTTGAAAATGAACCCCATGAAATGCGCCTTTGGCGTGTCAAGTGGAAAGTTTCTCAGATTCATTGTTCGCTATCAGGGCATTGAAATAGACCCCGATAAGATCAAGGCCATTAGGGAACTGCCTCCCCCTAAGACACTTACTGAGCTACGCTCCCTCCAAGGTCGTTTGGCTTACATCAGACGATTCATATCCAACTTGTCAGGAAGATGCCAACCTTTCTGCAAATTGACAAAGAAAGGAGTCTCGTTCACTTGGGATGAAGAATGTCAAAATGCCTTGAACAAAATCAAAGAATATCTACTCAATCCGCCCATGCTGGAGGCACCCATTAAAGGGAAACCTTTAATTCTATATATTGCCGCCATGGATGCTTCACCGGGGGCATTGCTCGCTCAGGAAAATGAAGAGGGCAAAGTGCAACCCCTCTATTATCTTAGTCGGATGCTAGTCGGGCTAGAACACCGATGTGCACCAATGGAAAAATTATGCCTGGCAGTGGTTTTTGCCGTCAAGAAACTAAGGCACTATTTGCTGGCACATAAGGTCCAACTCATCTCTCGATGCGACCCTCACAAATTCCTGCTCAAGCAACCGGTCTTGTCAGGGAGGCTGGGAAAATGGGCACTACTTCTCATGGAGTTTGATATCTCTTATGTGCCGCAAAAAGCAATTAAAGGGCAGGGTATGACAGACTTCTTAGCAGCCCATCCAGTGCCAGAAGACTCCCCTCTGAATATAGAATTGATTGACGAGGAGGTGCTCCCCGCTCAAGAAACTTATGAAGCACAAGAAACTCAACTTGAATATTGACAATTATATTTTGATGGGGCTGCACGGGCTTCTTTGAAGGCTGATGGCATATCAACAAATATGGCAGGGGCAAGAATTGTCTTCATGACCCCAGAAAAAGGGTTATTGCATTATTCATGTGCTCTCATGGAATCCCTCACAAATAATGAAGCAGAATATGAAGCCCCAATAGTTGGCTTGGAAATCGCTCTAGAAATGGGCATAAGATGTATTGAATATTTTGGCGACTCGTTGCTTGTCGTCAGACAAATGTTGGGCATTTTTGAAGTCCGGAAAGAAGAATTGAAGGCCTATTTTGAGGCAGCTACAAGACTCAGTGACAGGTTCTACCACTTCAAAATAGAACATGTCAGGAGAAGTCAAAACTCGCAGGCAGATGCATTGGCCAAGCTCGCATATGCCCTTAAACTTCCCCCGGAAGGTGAATTGGGAATTACCATAAGAAATAGAAGATTGCTTCCAAGCACCCTAAATCGCCATGATGGTTTGACAACCTTTGAGGCAAATGCATTGGAAGAAAATGAAAGTCAAGAAGAAGATGATTGGCGCGTTCCTATCATCAAAATAAAAAATGGTTGGCTACCAGACAAAAGGGGGGAGCGAGTGCAATTATTGCGAAGAGCTGCTTCCTACAAGCTGATAAATGACACATTATATAAGTTCACACCTGAAAAGGACAAGTCAGTATTGTTGAGATGCCTGTCCCCAAAAGAGGCCAAGATGGTCATGCGGGAGGTACATGCAGGATTGTGTGGAGCCCACCAATCTGGCTCAAAAATGAAAATCAACATAAAAAGCAAAGGCTTCTATTGGCCAACAATATTTGCAGATTGCGAGCGATTTGCTCGAACTCGCCCCCAATGCCAGGCCTATGGGCCCGTGCCAAGAAAACCTCCAAGCAAACTCCATCCAACAACGCCGACATGGCCATTTGCTGAATGGGGAATGGACATAGTGGGTCCCCTCCCAACATCATCCAAGGGATACAAAAACATACTTGATGCTACAGATTATTTCTCAAGATGGGATGAGGGCATACCTTTGAAAGAAACTACTGGAGAAGTGGTGGCTCGCTTTGTCCGACATCACATTATATATCGATTCGGTGTTTCGAGTCGGATCATATCTGATAATGGCACTCCATTAAAAAATTAGACAATATACAAATTGATAGCAAAATTTCATATTGATTGGAGGACATCAACGGTTTATTACCCCCAAGCCAATGGGTTAGCCGAAGCCTTCAACAAAACTTTATGTAAACTCATGTTCAAATTGGTAAATGGCCGAAAGCGCGATCAGGATGAAAAGATGCATGAAGCTCTGTGGGCATATCACACCATCTATAAAACTCCTACAGGATGCTCTCCCTTTTCCCTAGTCTATGGGACCGAAGCAGTCATCCCTGTTGAAATCTGTAGATGCGAGATTTGGCCCATCCTCGCGTGGTCTATGGCCCAATAAGGCTTGTTTGATTGCTTGTTGACTCACCTCGGATACCATGTTAACGTCAAGATCGATTGCCGTTTACCCCAGGTTGACGACACACACTCTAGACGTCGACTCAGGTTGACGTCCACATAGGTTGACATCTACATAGGGTTGGCGGCAACATCGATTGACGTCAACCTGGGCTTACCTGTTCTATGGAATTGCCAGAGAATCTCACCCACTTGCGCCCCTACCTCGGCCATGTAGCATGTGGGGCCGTTCCCAACCGGCATATGGGCCACCTTGGCACCCCCTTGACCCAGTAAAAGTCCTACTTGGCCCCCTCCCATTGGCCTACCCTTTCTACATGGATTGCCACATA
The DNA here is from genome assembly GCA_014218235.1 of Colocasia esculenta. Classification (NCBI taxonomy): domain Eukaryota; kingdom Viridiplantae; phylum Streptophyta; class Magnoliopsida; order Alismatales; family Araceae; genus Colocasia; species Colocasia esculenta. Next base: position 188,881,101 of record CM024754.1, on the reverse strand, counting down.
TTCAAGTGTGTTTTCTCACACTTGAGCATCCTATGCTCACTAGCTCCGCCCCACTACCTATATATGAAGGTCCTCAGCCTTCTAAGTAGGGGGGAGATGCTGGACGAGCTAGAGCTTTGATGCTTTGAGAGAAGAGAGAGAAAATCCACTTCAAGCCTTGAGAGCTTCCACCCTTGCTTCCTCTCTGTCTCTCATCATTTGGAGCGTCCAGGAGGTTTCACCACGAGCTGGAGGAGCCTACAAAACAGCCACCAACACCTGTAGACGAGGATCATCTCCCTCTTCTCTTTCTCTTCCCTTCTTCCTTTCTTAGCTTTGCATGCTATTCACTCTACACACACACACACACACACTAGGCACGTAGTGCACACTCCCACACACCTAAAAGGGGTTTTCCAAATCAAAAACGAAGGGAAGAAGGGTGGTCATAGCACTTGGCCACCCCTCTTCTCAAGCCGCAACCGGTATGGGGCTCACCTTTTGGGTCATTTCTCTTTGCTTCTGGACGTTTACTGTACTTCACTTAAGTCTAATAGAGTCTTCTTTGTCGCAGGAACACCTCCAACAATACCACGGAGCTTCTTTCTTTTGGCCGACCGAAGGGGAGAAAGTCGGCATCCCGCCATCATTCGCTCGTGAGGCTACATCACTGGCGCGATCTGAACACTTCCTTGGGCACAGGTAAGGCCCCGGCGATCACATCCCGTTCACTTTCTTGGCTGGTTTCCTTGTTCTCCCCTCGGTCAACTTGGTCAACAGGAGTCAGCGCGAAGTGAGAACGAGGGTTAACCAACGTGACACTTGCCATCTGCGCCATCGAGGGAGCACCAGTGTTCGTGTGATCCCAGAGCCCCTTAGCCGAAAGGTAGGGTCAATACTCCAACATCATTCGGTCATTCATCACACGATGCTTTTTCGCTTGGTCATTAGTAAGGTAGGGTCTCTTCACACACCACATGATGTTGGAGTATTGTCCCTTAGCCCGAAAATCATAAGTACACTTGGATGTGTCTAATTAGGTCAATGTAACCCCTTTTCTCTTCTCACTCGGTCAAGTTTGGAAAAGGGGCAAGCTACGAGTAGGGGACCACCCACTCTCACCTGAAAGTCAAAGTCATAACAAACAGGGGCAATGCAAATGCAGAGGCAAAAGGCCAAACCAAGCCCGAATGGCAAAGAAGAGCCAAAAGGTCAAAAAAGGGTAGCAAAAAGTACGTACCCAGAAAAAGGCTGACCAAATTAAGGAGGTAGCAAATAGTACATGACTCCACCAAGGAATCAAAATGAAAAGTACCCCTGAAAATATTTGAAAACTAAGTCTTTCAGTGTGAGATGTTGGTTTGGGAACAAAAAGTGGTTTGGACAGAATCCTCACATGACTTCCTATTTACTTCTTCCAATCCCTCCCTCTAGGGGCAATTTAACCTTGTAAGACCTTCCATGGTGGAAAATATCAAGAAAGCTAGGGGCAGCTTCCAATGTCAAGGATATCATGCATGATCCCCCTTGCTTATGGCCTCTGTGATTAGGTGGATTATGAAGACCCTATACCTTGACTTGTGATGAATATGTGTTTTAGAGTCAAATGATCCAAAATCCAAAAACAAAAAAAAGTCTGTTGGTTTGTACATATTTTCATTGATAGTTCCACTATTGTACATATTTCACCTCTTATTGAAAAACAACAAAAAAAATCAGAAAATTTAAAATCCAAAAAAATAGTTGTATCATGTACATATACTACATATTTCCCTATTTTCTTATAAAAAAAAACAAAAAAATACATGTACATATTTCCCTTCAATATTTTATTTGTGTTCCTATCTTTAATTAGATTTAGCCACTTGACCAGATTTCAAGAAAGGTATATCTTTTAGGCAAGGGGCTAAAGACAGATCTGCACTAACTTTTTCCTTTAAGTGTTGTGGATGCAGGAACAGATATCGGCAAACCATTCGAACACACACATTGGATGAACAAAATGCACAAAAGTCCACTAAATGATCAAGTTCTGTACATATCATGACAGGGGCATACCCCTGGTGGTACATCTGAAGCCTCGCTCCTCACTCCTCTCTCCTCTCTCCTCTCCCCCTCGCTAGGCCTCTGCCTATGCGAGCTGCTCACCTCCTCCTCCTCTCTCTCTCGGCGCCGGTAAGGGAGAGGTGGTCTCGTCGCCGTCGACGCCTCTGGCTGTGGTCCTCCTCTTCACCCCACAGACGGGTCTCCTAGGGACAGGATGTCGTCAAGGGACCCAAAGACCGACCCTGTCCTTGCTGGCGTCTCCGGCTGGGCCTGTCGCTGCTGCTCCCGACGCTTCTTCAGCACCCGGTTCTTCAAAAACTCTGAATCCATGACAGCCTGGGCTCGGGCCCTCACCGCCTAGCCCTCCCTCTCCCTCGCCTCGAGTCCGTCCTCACCAAGTCGAGCCGCAGACTCTCCATTTGTGCCTGGAGGGTCGCCCCCACTCCCTACCGTTGCACATAAATCGGCAAATATGTCAGGTCAGATCAAAACATGTGTAGAGAGGTAGTAACCCGATATCTCACCTCTGTCTCCAGCTCCTGTGGCCTCGCCTCCAACTCCTGGATCCTTACCTCCGCTCGGTCCAGGGCCTCTCGTAGTCAGACCGCCAGGTCCCCACTGGAAGGCTGTGTGGATGAGCTCGCCCCTGTGTCTCAGCTCGCTCGCACTCTCGCTAGCACCTCCTTCTGCAATCACATAGATTGGTTAGTCCACAAATCAAATCATAATCAATAACAAAGGTGAGGTGAGTTGTCACTTACCAAAAATCGTGTCTCGGTGCGGAGCCTCTCCACCTCTATGGCATGCTCCGCCAGTCGCCCCTCCAAGAGCCTCACAGCCTCTGACTCGGGCATCTGTCATCCACACTTACACGTCAAAATCAATTAATTAGATGTCAAGAGTTAGGGTAGGAGTTCACTCACCACTCGCTGGACCATCCGGAGTCGCCCAGCGTAGCGTACTCGGTAGTCTGCCAGGTACGCCGTGCTGTCCTAGAGGTCAGTGTGTCGTAGGACTTGCTCCCCTCCGCCCCTCCAATAAGCGATGGTGTTGCCGTGCTCCTCACCCCAGTCTCGGTTCTCGGCGAAGAACCGTCGGTGGGAGTGTCCCTCTCTCCCTAGAGAGGGTACCTCTAGGGCCGACTGGTGCCAACCCAGAGTCCGTACCATGAGCTCCAGGAAGAGGGGCTCGCAGGTCCCCAGACAGAGCAGCAGCACGTGGCGGTCGAAGAGGGGATGACCTGCCGCCATGGCTGGGTGGGATGCATCTGCCTCCCTCTGATAGGGGGTCCACACCACTTGCAAAAAGAAAGAACACTGGTCAGTCAATCCCATCAAATAACAATAAGCAGAAGAGTGTTAGTTCAGGATTATACCTGGTCATAGGGGAAGAGGTCCAATCGCACCTGCACATCCTCGACGCGCCGATCCGTCACCCTCGGATCGGGCGTCACCTCCCACCGAGCCATGAGGGGTACTATGGCCCAACTCCTCTCTGTCTGAACACCGCACCCCATCGAGAGGCGGGTGTACCCCCAGATCTACAAGTCAAAAGAACACGTCAGTCAGACACAATCTAATCAATGATGAGCATTAAAGAGAGTTGCATACCTAAAGGAAAAGGGTGAAGCCCCCAGTGCTCTGAGAGCATCGTGAACTGCTGGGGAGGAGAGAAAAAAGATGTCCCAACACTACGGCACCCCAAGCGTATCTACCTGCCTGCTCCAGGTCTCGTAGCAGCAGCAGGAACTTGCAGTTCATCTGAGATGACTGCGTCGCGAACAGGAGCTATCCAAACAAGTACATCACAAAAATCTGGACAGACTGCTCCTCGCTTCGTCCTCCCAACTGAATCGACTCCCGCACTCTGGCGCCGAACTCATCCAGGGTCTCCAGTGCCCCCCTCCTCCCTCCTCTCAGACCCACTGTGTTTGAGAGGGCTCCAACCAGAATGCTCCAGATCGGCCTCCTCCGTTCGTCCACGAACTCTGCCCCTAGTAGCTCTACCACCTTGTCATGTAGTCCCTCCTCTCCTGCCCCACTATCGGCTCTCCTTGAACTGGTAGTCCTGTGAGATACGTCACATCCTCCAATGTGGGTATCATGTGTCCCCAAGGCATGATGAATGCCTTGCAATCCTCATCCCGCCTCTCCCTTAGTGCCTCGAGGTAGGGGACATCTACGTGGAAGGGCCGCACTGCCAAAAGGTGCCCAAATCCCATCTGTGCAACCTGTGTCTGCTGGGTCTCTAACAGTGCCCTGTACCACGCCCAGCACAGGTCCCACATCACTCTACTCCTCATCCAGCCCTTTCCCTGCACAAAACACAGAAAAATCAATGTCAAGATAGATTTCCATTAAGAAAATAGTTGACGGCAACAATGTTGCCATTTACTAAAAATAGACATCCAGGGGTGTGCCGTTTACTCCAGGTTGATGGCAACGTGGCTGCCTTCGAGTTCATCAGTAGACGTCCAACACCTTGCTGTCAAGTTCACCTTGATGGAAATGCGCTGGACGTTTACAGGAACTCGACGTCAACCGATGTTAACGTCAAGTTCCTGATAATCTGACGTCATCTCCCCTGTTTCCCCCTTCTTTCCAACTTTTACAATCATCCATTCACATACACACGGGGGTTTAGGGATTTGTTGGCCTACCTTTGGCCGGCGTGGGGCCCTCCGGGGTGCTTCGGCCTTCGTTTCCTCCTCCTCCCCTTGGTGGTCGCCGGCCGATTCTTCCTCCTCCGGCGCACTATCGCCGCCCTCCATAGCCGGGTTGGCTTCCTCCCCAGTCGAACCCCCCGTTGTCACCTTTTCCTCCTCTTCCATCCGGAGAGGGCGATCCCGGAGAGCCTTCTTCTTCTCCCTCGGCATCAGGTCTGGTCCAACATAGTCCAAGAGTGATTGAGATGAAGATGATTGGCAAATTTGAGAAGGGTTTAAGCAAGAGAGAAAGAAGGAGACTGAGAGAGGATGAGAAGAAAGAAGAACATGTGCTTCAGCGGTTTGAATGGAGTGAAGAGGCGCCAGAGAAGGCCTCGGGTAGCAAAAGCTGCGTTTTGAAATTAATGTCAACCATGTGGCCGCTGACTTCAAGTTGACGTTAAGGTGTTGGCCATCTATATCTTGCTTCGAGGTACCCTGTCAAACCCCCGTACCATGGTCGACGGCCTGCTTGTGGACGTCTACTTTGCGGTTGACATCCCTCGATCTAGACGTCTATCCTTTGTCTGGTGGTTGACGACAACCATGTGGCCGTTTACCTCTTGTTGACGTCCATCGATGTGAATGCCAACCTGTAGCTCTCAGAACACACAATGCAAGGCAATTAGAGGCAATTCTACACATATAACACTTGGGCTCAATGCTATTAATTGTTTATTCACTAAAGCTTGTGTTACACTTATTGAATTGAAAGTACATCACTTTGCTCTATGAGCCATGAAGAAATCACATGAAATAGGGCGAATTGTGTCAAGGTGCTCTTCATAAGCCAGGACTTCTTTCCAATTTTTCTGCACTACCTGCCCCACCTTCTGACTAACTATGTACTTCTCCCATGTCTTCTTGGCTTTCTTCATCAGCTTCTCATTCTTCCCTGAAATGATCATGGTAGTACAGTGGGATGAAGCTGGAATTCCCCGTGGCATTCCTAGCTAACACTGGCACCGGTGTGGCTGGTACACCACCATCTGATCTGGACCAGTCAGCAACAAGTCCCTGTCTTCTCTGGTGCGAACTCTGAACTCGATGGTCCTCATGAACAGTGGTCTCACTATGAAGTCCTCCACTGGGAAATAGCCAAGGTAGTCACGCCCAGGCATCTCTGCTCATCAGGTGTGCTATCACACACTTGATCTCATCTTTTGGCTCATACCACGCCCTGCTGCAGTACACTGAACTCCGAAGGAAGATTCTGGAGGGGGTAGGTTGTTTCTTAGCATAATCAGACTTTAAATGAGCTTCCATCCATACCTGAAGTAGAAACAAGCTCCCGCATGTGCTTCCACCTAGACTCATCGTAGTGAGGGAGCTGTAGAGATGTGCCAGCACTGCAGGAGCAAGTGACTGCCCATGCCACAGTAGAGACAGGATCCCCACATGCTCGTATAGGAGGAAATCACTGCCGGTAGGGAACATGAACACACCAGCGAGGCAGAGTGTCACTCCACGGGTCGCCCTCTCACCGCCTATCTCCTTCACATGCTGGATCAACCACTAGGCCAATCGGTCTAGGAATATCTCGTTCTTGTTCGTCATCCTCGGCACTTCCTTCTTGTCCTGCACATTGTCTGCCAGGATCTCTTCCCATGGGAGAAGAGGGGTCATAGTGTTATACTCCAGGCAGCGTCTCCAGCCCAGGAATAGTTCCACCTCCTCTAGCAGCACGGTCGCCTCGAATCCTTGGAACACGAATGTGTGTGTGTGTGGGTGCCAACGCTCCATAAGTGCTCCCAAAGCATCAAATCCCCACCACATGTCCTTCATGTTCTTGGCTAGGATGACCATAAAGCTCAGGTTCCATGCTCCTATGTACCTCCTCATGTCAATCGTTAATGCATTCACCAAGTTAATTAGCCAAGAAAAAGCTCGCAGTTGACCTTGGTGGCTTGGGAAGGTGGGCACATCCTGCACATCCAGGAAGCACTATGAGAGGGTTGGGGCATTTTCAGCAAGAGAAGAAGCAAGAACAAGCACTACATACCTCCCCATTAGCTAGTCGGGTGCTTAGATGTCCCGAAACTTCACTCAAAACACCCAGTTTCGTGCTTATGGCATTCCAGTCGATGTAGTGGCCATGGTAATTGCTGCAGGTCATCCCAAACATTCTCTGGTTCGGAGTTGAGGAAGGGAGGATGGAGGTTGAAGATGGAAGTGTAACGTAGCGCATTTTTCGGATCTTCGTGGATCATTGTTTAGTGGTAGTTTGAATCCGCATTTATTGGTTTTGGTATGGTGCTCATAACCAATATGGGGTCATTGGGCCTTGGTTGTGGTTTCCGCATGTTGTGTGGAGCTTAGTGGGCCGGCAGGTTAGGCCCGTGGTGCCCGTTGGTTCACTGGATGTGATCGCGATGGGGGTGTAGGTCACGTTCTGAACGTGACGGCAGTGGGGTTCACGTTCTGGTTGGCTGTTTTGGGTCGACGTCTGCATGTGCGCCGCGTGTCGCGCACTGGGGTGGCCTACTGATGTCGAGAATGGGAAGACGACGCCCCTAGTCCTTCGCGACAAGGTCGCGATGGGGAGGTACATCGCGATCCCAACCGCTGTGCGGTTTTTAAGATGGTTGGCCGAACAGAGCTTTCACAAGCTCTGCTCGACCAGGAGGGGAGCTACTGCAGGTTCTTTGGGCGATTCGGCGTTCTGATGTGGTGTTCGAGGCCCTCTCGATGCGAGGACGTCGCATGGAGCGGGGGAGACGTCGTGCTGTAGCCAGTTTGCGTGTTCTTCGTGGAGGTAGGGAGATTCCACCATGTTTGATTGCGTGGATTGCATGTTAGCTTGTTTACTGCTTTAAAAATAGTAGATACCATGTCTAGGAGGTGACATGAGCATGAAAACTGGGTTGAAATCATGTTTAGGGTGGTTTGCATGGAAAATCCGGAGATGGTTCCCGGATTAGGGTTTTCGCCTGAGAAGGCGACAGACCCTGCTGTTGTGACCAGGTCGCGATAGGGCGACCCGTTGCGACAAGGTTTCCTATCGCGACATGTCGGGGTGGCGCGATATCATGGAGCCGTTGGACCCTACAGCGTTAGTGTTTCTGGTCGCGGTCCATCGGGGTGTCGCGATCTGATTGTGACTGAACCCCATGTCACGACCACAACCGAGTGTGCTTGTGGTGTTTGTTTTAACAGTACGATTATCCGATTATCGTTTAATTATTGTGCACGGCAATGCTAATGATGCATTGGCACTTGTAGCGCTCTGTGAGTGTGGTTAGCGTGTCATTTGTGTGTGGTTTACGTGATAAGGGTGGTGCTCATGAAGTGAGCATGTTTTTACGTGATGTTCACACGGTTTGAGTGCTGTGCATGAGTGTGCATGGCTAGTGGTTCGACGTGATGATCATTGTAATGTAACTTGTATAGTTAGTATGAGGTGACGGGGCAATGAAGGTCAGATATGAACATAGCCCTAGTCTATGGTTGTCTTTTAAAGAGTATTATAACGATATAGGTGTTAAATAGTGTGTGTTCCCATAGAGGTCACGGAGTGACCGATGACAGGCAAGGTTGTGTTGCAGTGTCGTGATATAAGTATGTATCAGTATGGGATGGTTTGGAGGTCACATGGTGATCGATGATAAGCCAGTTGTGTTTAGTATATTTTAATATACGTTATACTGAGGTACTAAGTAATTGACATGGTTTATATGCTAGCCGAGTGTGGTGGTCCGGCGCCTATTCTGAAATACCTCTTCAGTTGGGTGTTGGGTTTTCATTCTAACATTTATAACAACATGTTTTCTGATGATGAATAACTTCAATTGAGGTTTGATACACTTGACACATGACAAAGAACCCAATGCAATACTTGATTGTTTGTGTATTCAAAATACTTAACTTCACATGTTTCATCATGAAGGTACAAATGCACAAAGTCAAGCCCTCTCAAAGCAAGTGAAAAAGATCACAAAAAGCAAAAGACAAGGTCACCTATCGACAGACACAAAAGACCTGTCAACAGATCTCACAGGTGTGATCTGCCAGAAGACCCATAGTTCAGGAAGTCTTCATCTGTCGACAGATGGGAAGTCGACTGTCGACAGATCTCACAGTCCAGAACATCCAGACTTCTGTCGTTTGCACAAAAGAGGACATCTGTCGATAGATGGTCTTCGACTGTCGACAGATCTCACAGAGCTAAAGATCCATACTTCTATTTGTTGCAAACTTACTGTCGCCTGTCGACAGATGGCCAAGACCTGTCGACAGACGGAGTATAATTCAAACTACGGAAAGTTTCTAAGTTATCCTAGGAGGTGTTTCCAACTCTCACGTTTCTCCATGTGAGAACTCCTATATTTAAACACCTCTTTGGAGGAAATTTCGAATACAAGCAGCCACAACCAAAAACCCTAGAGCTACTCCAAGTTTCACAAGAGTTGCTGCTGCCCTGCTTCAGACTGCTGCACAGAGCCCTAAAGATCCGTCGATCCAGCAGTTCCTGAAGGAAGAACGTCGAGGATTCAACCTTCTCCATCGACTCAAAGCATTCAAGTCGAAGATTGAACTTTCTCCAGGCGTTCTCAGAAGACTTCTTCACCAGGATTTATTCTCTCACTCAGAACTCTCTCTGTTTTCATATTTCTACCATCCGTGTGTGTGTTGTGGTGATTCAAGCGATCCTTGTGCTTGAGATCGCGTGTGAGTGTTGTTCTGATCGTGGGTGCACATCAGAAAACACGTGTGTGTGTGAGTTGTAGTCACTGAACTCGCTCATAAGTAGTTTTCTCTGTGTGTGTGTGTGTGCCGTGGACGTAGGATACACGATTCGTGTACTCCGAACCACGTAAATCTTCGTGTCTTGTGGTTTGAACGATTTTCACGTTAGATGCTTGATAGGCACGTTGCATTCACACACTAGATAGATTGCTAACTCACCTACACATCGTCAACACATCTATGTCTCACGTTGTTTCTATAGAAAATTCAAAAGACTTTGTTGTGATTGAAAAATGGTTGTTTTCAAACTTTTAATTGATAGTAATCTATTCAACCCCCCTTCTAGATTACCATATTGGGATTCCGCAAACCTTTCATTGGGTGCCCTAGGTTTTGTGTGAGCCAAGCACGTGTGTGTGCTCGGGGCTTGTTCCAGTACAGTGGTACCGTCAAGGTCTTGTCGTCTTCCTGGACACCCTCACTCTCGGGGAGAGTTGTCGTCCGGCTGAGGGAAAGACGGCAGGGGACAGCGACTTGTGAGAGTTTGTTGTTGGTCGCTTGTAGTGCACTCGTGGTTGGGGGTTACGGACACCAGTAGACGTACTGGGCCCCAGCTAGTCCTGTTACCAGTGCCTCACTTTAGGGAGCTTGGGCCAGAGTCTCTAAAGGTGCTAGGCATGGGCCTGCAGGGTGTGTGACCTGTAGGTTGTGGTGGTTTGGTTGGTCTCCACAGTTCTTTGGCTTTACTTGTGTTGTGGAGCTGCAGTTGGACCTTACGTCAGTGGTTGCGAGACTGAGAGGTAGTTCTTGTGCTGTGTTGTCCGGGTTGGATACTGGCATCATGAACCAGTAGTCTGTCCCGTGTGGTGGCGTCGTGCTTTCCGGCTCGTGCTTTGCTATTGGTTGTAGCATGTGTTGGTTGTGGTTTTACCCATCGAGGTGTGCCATGGTGTTGGCACAGTTGTCATTGTGGTTGGTGAGCGGAGACTCGCTGGTTGTGGTGTGCCCTGGTGGTGGCACAGTTGTGTTTATGTTTCAGTGGTGGTACCTCGTGGTGGTAGGTACCTATACCCTTTGTGGGTACTGGTTTCTCGTAGTATGTTGAGTACTAGCCTTTTCAGGTGGTGAAGTGGAGGTCGTGTGGTGAGACCTTCCACTTGTTGTGTTTTACCCTTCCTTGGGTAAGTTTCTGAATAAGGTTTAGTGCGCGATGGATTGGCCTTGTGGTAGCCAGTCCTGTTACTTAAGTATGACATTCGATAGATTGTGGTTTGAGGGTATAAAGGATTAGATCTTGGTTAGCAGTCCTGTTACCCATGTGTTGGAGGTTTGCCAGTGAAGCTAGTACCTTAGGCAATGCTTTGCCTGTATGGCTTACAGCTTAGGCAACTAGCTGTTGAGGTGGTGTGCCTGTGAGGCTTGTGGCCTAGGTTTTACAATTATTGGGCAGACTAGTAGCGTGGTGCTAGTTCTGCTATCTCTTCTTCTTTTCGGGATTTGTGTTAATTGATATAATTATGCTTTGATGTGAGCAAGATATGGTTTGGCTACCGTGTTTCCAATGAGACCCGTTTGGATTGAGGTCCTCCCGTATGTGTGTGGCTCTGGGTGGTCCCCTACTGAGCTAGTAACTTGTTGAGGCTCACTCCCTTACAGTTCTTTTCAGGGTTTACCGTTGGTGTGGCTTGTGGAGGAGTCATGACAGACTTGTACCACCAGCAATAGTGTTAGCACAGTTGTGTGAGCTTGTGCTCCCTCGGGGTATGCCCTAAGTAGTTGTACTCTTTTTAATTTGGACATGTAATAATGTAATGGGACAGTTGTAAATTGTTATAAGCAGATATGAGTACATGTTCTTTCTTGTGTCTCTTACTGTTGTGGTTTGTCTTTTATATTCTTCCTGGACACGTGTGTGAGATATCCCTTGTGAGACTTCGGTCCGTTCGCGGGAGACGGATCTGGATATAGACCCTTATTGGGTATAGATATCCAGGGCCGTTACAGTTGGTATCAGAGTAATTGTCCAGTTGGAATATGAAAAGACATTAGGATTACAATGTCCCAATACATGATTTAATATCCACTGCTGGTAGTAAGTCTGTGGTTTCTTTGTGCTTTTTAGCATGGTTTTCATATGAGTTTTGGTATGTGAATTGTATGTTTAGTTGATTAGATTAGTAGTTGTGGGTAATACCAGAGAGATGGTATAGTTGGTGATGCAGTGTGAGTAGTTATTGGGGTGTTAGTTGTGGCTAAAGTAGAGTTGATTTAAGGTTTTCTGTTATAGAAATTGAAAGAATTAGTGAATTCAGTTATGAAATTTAGTAAAAGGTGTTTTAATGAGGATCAGAGTTGGTGGAGAAAGATATAAGGTAGTGATGTGATGGAATAACAAAGGGAATTGTATTGTGATGAGGAATAGGGCTATGTGATTAGGACTGCTAAATGGGTGAATTGTGGTTGAGAATTGTAGCAAAGACAGTTATTGAGGTTGAGATTTATGTTAATAGAGTGTTAAGAAGCTGCTTGGATAATAATATGATTAATGGCATGTTAGATTTGAAATGATTAAGTAAGGTAGTCTAGCTTGAGATGAGATGTTGGTAAGCAGAGAGGTAGTGATCAAGATGATCTTTAAGTATAATTTGTGATTAGAAATAATTGCAATAAAGAATTTAAAGACAGTATTGATATGAATAATGAGGAGAATAGAAAATTTAATATAGAAACCCATGGAAGTGTGTGTAGAGATGACCAGTTGATTTAAGAGAGAAAGATGTTTGTTTAATAAAAAAAGTAGTGAATAAAGATTTCGTAGAGAGATTTATATAAGGTTGTTGCAGTGTTAAAGATAAAAGTAGTGGTGCTAGCATTTGTGTATAGATTGTGGAAGCAGAGAAGGGAATTGGTGTCAGAGGCAGACTGAAGTTAAAGCTAAATAATTAAAGTAAGTTGAAGCTATGTAAGTTAGAATAGATAAGGTTAAGTCTATTGAGACGCAATGAGGAATAGCGAAGTGGATTATGAATGGATATTTGTGAATGAGCTGTAACAATGAAAATGTTTATATTTGGCGGTAAGTTAGTAATGTGGAATAAATGAATTAAGTAGAATAAATCATGGTGTTTAAAAGAAATAATTTTAGTTTATAGTTATGGTGGAGAGTAAGAAGGATTGTAGCATAAATGGCACCTGGAGATTAGTCAGCTAGTAAACTAGTTAAGAGAAATATTTTGTAGAAATGATGTTATGCTATTAATAGTAAAGATAAGTTTAATGTTAAAGATTAGGTAAAGAAAAAGAATGTGATAGATTATAGGATAGTGATAATTAAATGATCTAGGAAATGTGCAATAAGAATTTGTGTAATGATATGCAGTAAGATGATTTGGATGAATAAATAAAATTTGTTATAAGAATATTTTCGGAATTTGAAGTAAAGTTATAATACTCAATTAAAGAGTAGTGAGCAGATTAAGGTATAGTGAAAGGAAATAGAAAAAGGTGAAGAGCATTATAATCAATTTAATGGTAAAGAAATTTTGAGATTTGATGTTATATAGTTGAGCAAGGTTTCAAGTAAAGGTAAAGACAAATTTTGGGTATTGAGAATGGAAAATTATGAAAAGATATGAATTAGGTTTGTTAAATTAGTTAGAGAGTACTGTTTGAAGCAAGGAAAATATATAAAGGGGAAAGTATATCAATAGAAATATGTCAAAATTCAGAATCCAGTATGATAGATATAGCAAAAGATAGAAAATGAGTTGAGTCAATTAAGTAATGTTGATATATGATAAGAGAAATGTAAATTTAGTTGGAAAGTATGATTTAAAACAAGATAAGTTATTAATGGATTAAGGGAATCCAAAATTTATGAAATATATGGTGAAGCTTAGTGTGATCAGAGTAGCGCAGCGGAAGCGTGGAAGAGTTTAATATTCATAGGTTATCCGAAGTTTAAGTAATTAAAAGAAAGTTTAAGATTTGTGCATAATTGAGCAAAGGAGCAAGGGTTCCTAGTCAGATATGAGTTGAAGTAGTTGGAGCAAAATGGTCAGAGGAGGCAGAAAATCCAAAGGTAATAATACAAATCTTATAAGAAATAAGCAATTGAGAATATGAAGAGAGATAAAGTAAAATAATGGTTAGTGGTGATAAGTAAATAGTGGAATAGCATCAGGAAATTTGAAAATTTAAACAATGTAAAGTGAAAGGATTTGAGCAAGAAAAGCGGCTCAGGAAGAAATGTTGCAAACACAACCAGGAAAATGTGGAAATAGATCGAGCCCAAGCAGATAAAGCGCCATCGGCCAGGTAGAATTATCCAGAAAATGTGGAAGTAGGTTCAGTCTAAGGAGATAAAGCGCTAATAGCAAGATAGAATCGTCTATAGTTGAAAGGTAAGGAATGGCAGAATGGGTTTCGAGAATAAAGTAGTGGTGGAATAAATTAAAAAGAAAGGAAAGGCAGAGTAGGTATGAAGATGAATAGATGATTTGAAAGGAAGATGCAGAGGAAGCTCTGTATATGGTTTTGTTCCTTTTTAGGTGATAGTGTGGTTTATTGTCATTCATTTTGAATGTCGAGGATGACATTCCTTTTTAGGCGATAGTAATGTAATGTAGCGCGTTTTTCGGATCTTCGTGGATCATTGTTTAGTGGTAGTTTGAATCCGCGTTTATTGGTTTTGGTATGGTGCTCATAACCAATATGGGGTCATTGGGCCTTAGTTGTGGTTTCCGCACGTTGTGTGGAGCTTAGTGGGCCGGCAGGTTAGGCCCGTGGTGCCCGTTGGTTCACTGGATGTGAACGCGACGGGGGTGTAGGTCGCGTTCTGAACGCGACGACAGTGGGGGTCACGTTCTGGTTGCCGCTGTTTTGGGTCGACGTCTGCATGTGTGCCACATGTCGCACGCTGGGATGACCTGCTAACGTCGGGAATAGGAAGACGACGCCCTAGTCCGTCGCGACAAGGTCGCGACGGGGAGGTACCCGCTGTGTGGTTTTTAAGATGGTTGGCTGAACAGAGCTTTCACAAGCTCTGCTCGACCAGGAGGGGAGTTGCTGTGGGTTCTTCAGGCGATTCAGCGTTCCGACGTGATGTTCGATGTGCTCTCGACGCGAGGACGTCGCATGGAGTGGGGGAGACGTCGTGCCATAGCCAGTTTGCACGTTCTTCGTGGAGGTAGGGAGATTCCACCATGTTTGATTGCGTGGATTTCATGTTAGCTTGTTTACCGCTTTAAAAATAGTAGATACCATCTCTAGGAGGTGAAATGAGCATGAAAACCGGGTTGAAATCATGTTTAGGGTGGTTTGCATGGAAAATTCGGAGATGGTTCCCAGATTAGGGTTTTTGCCTGAGAAGGCGACGGACCCTAGTCGCGACAGGCCGACCCGTTGCGACAAGGTTTCCTATCGTGACATGTCGGGGTGGCGCGATCTCATGGCGCCGTTGGACCCTGTCGCGTTAGTGTTTCTGGTCGCGGTCCATTGGGGTGTCGCGACCTGATTGCGACTGAACCCCATGTCGCGACCACATCCGAGTGTGCTTGTGGTGTTTGTTTTAACGGTATGATTATCTGATTATCATTTAATTATTGTGCATGGCAATGCTAATGATGCATTGGCACTTGTAGCGCTCTGTGAGCATGGTTAGCATGTCGTTTGTGTGTGGTTTACGTGATAAGGGTGGTGCTTATGAAGTGAGCATGTTTTTACGTGGTGTTCACACGGTTTGAGTGTTGTGCATGAGTGTGCATGGCTAGTGGTTCGACGTGATGATCATTGTAATGTAACTTGTATAGTTAGTATGAGGTGACGGGGCAATGAAGGTTGGATATGAACCTAGCCCTAGTCTATGGTTGTCTTTTAAAGAGTATTATAACGATATAGGTGTTAAATAGTGTGTGTTGCCATAGAGGTCACATAGTGACCGATGACAGGCAAGGTTGTGTTGCATTGTCTTGATATAAGTATGTATCAGTGTGGGATGGTTTGGAGGTCACATGATGATCGATGATAAGCCAATTGTGTTTAGTATATTTTAATATACATTATACCGAGGTACTAAGTAATTGACATGGTTTATATGCTAGCCGAGTGTGGTGGTCCGGCGCCTATTCTGAAATACCTCTTCAGTTGGGTGCCCCAGGTTTTGCGTGAGTCAGGCATGTGTGTGTGCTTGGGGCTTGTCTCGGTACAGTGGTATTGTCGAGGTCTTGTCGTCTTTTTGGGTACCCTCACTCTCGGGGAGAGTTGTCGTCCGGCTGAGGGAAAGACGGCAGGGGACAACAACTTGTGAGAGTTTGTTGTTGGTCGCTTGTAGCGCACTCGTGGTTAGGGGTTACGGACACCAGTAGATGTACTGGGCCCCAGCTAGTCCTGTTACCAGTGCCTCACTTTAGGGAGCTTAGGCCAGAGTCTCTAAAGGTGCTAGGCATGGGCCTGCAGGGTGTGTGACCTGTAGGTTGTGGTGGTTTGGTTGGTCTCCACAGTTCTTTGTCTTTACTTGTGTTGTGGAGCTGCAGTTGGACCTTATGTCCGTGGCTGCGAGACTGAGAGGTAGTTCTTGTGCTGTGTTGTCCGGGTTGGATACTGGCGTCATGAACCAGTAGTCTGTCCCGTGTGGTGGCGTCGTACTTTGCTATTGGTTGTAGCGTGTGTTGGTTGTGGTTTTACCCGTCGAGGTGTGCCATGGTGTTGGCACAGTTGTCATTGTGGTTGGTGAGTGGAGACTCACTGGTTGTGGTGTGCCCTGGTGGTGGCACAGTTGTGTTTGTGTTTCAATGGTGGTACCTCGTGGTGGTAGGTACCTGTACCCTTTGTGGATACTGGTTTCTCGTAGTATGCTGAGTACTAGCCTTTTCAGGTGGTGAAGTGGAGGTCGTGTGGTGAGGCCTTCCACTTGTTGTGTTTTACCCTTCCTTGGGTAAGTTTCTGAATAAGGTTTAGTGAGCGATGGATTGGCCTCGTGGTGGCCAGTCCTATTACTTAAGTGTGACATTCGATACATTGTGGTTTGAGGGTATAAAGGATTAGCTCTTGGTTAGCAGTCCTGTTACCCATGTGTTGGAGGCTTGCCAGTGAAGCTAGTAGCTTAGGCAATGCTTTGCATGCATGTCTTACAGCTTAGGCGACCAGCTGTTGAGGTGGTATGCCTGTGAGGCTTGTGGCCTAGGTTTTACAGTTATTGGACAGACTAGTAGCGTGGTGCTAGTTCTGCTATCTCTTCTTCTTTTCGGGATTTGTGTTAATTGATATAATTATGCTTTGCTGTGAGCAAGATATGGTTTGGCTACCGGTGTTGCCAGTGAGACCCGTTGGAGTTGAGGTCCTCCCGTATTGTGTGTGGCTCTGGGTGGTCCCCTACTGAGCTAGTGACTTGTTGAGGCTCACTCCCTTATAGTTCTTTTCAGGGTTTACCGTTGGTGTGGCTTGCGGAGGTGTCGTGACAGACTTGTACCACCAGCAGTAGTGTTAGTACAGTTGTATGAGCTTTTGCTCCCTCGGGGTATCCCCCAGGTAGTTGTACTCTTTTTAATTTGGACATGTAATAATGTAATGGGACAGTTGTAAATTGTTATAAGCAGATATGAGCACATGTTCTTTCTTGTGTCTCTTACTGTTGGTTTGTCTTTTATATTCTCCTGGACACGTGTGTGAGATATCCCTTGCGAGACTTCAGTCCGTTCACGGGAGATGGATCTGGATATGGACCCTTATTGGGTATAGATATCCAGGGCCGTTACAGGAAGAGTCCTAATGTCTTCCCAATTATTATTTTTTCGGTTTAATCTGCTGGCAGGTTAACGCCAACATCATTTGATGTCAGTAAACTATTGCCGGCAGCATTTATGGACGTCTACTCTGGTAGACGGCAGCCTTTGTCGACGTCAACTGTAAGTTGGCGGCAATCAATCTGGATGTCAACCTTGGCGAAATTTCCAGGCTTTCTCATCTTGTGTTTCGAGTTATTTTGCAGGATTTTTAAACACAGGTAATGCTTCAAATTTAGAAACACTTATGCGACCTTGAGTGTTGTACATGTATGTCTAACATAGAATAAGTCACCAGAGGCAAATAACTTGGCAACCATGAACCCAGAGTTCCCCTTTACCAAACACTATCACGAGTTTGCGATCTCTCAGTTATTTGTATAGCCTTAGAAATTTCCTCTGGTTCTAACTTGCAATTTAGATAGGAAACCCACACCAACATGCATTCAGGATTTCACTCCTAACATTCTCTTACTAAAAAAAAATGGAGATTTTCCTCAACTGCTGCGTGGTACTCAGCTCAAGTGGCCAACCAAATCAGCATTGCCTTTCTGAATATCCAAGTTAATACCAGGCCTTTGTTGCCCATTCTCCAATCAATCTCAAACAGTTTTACCATGCACATCACAAAGCTATCATTTCAGTCAACCAATCTTATTGAGTCCATCTGAACCTGTCTCCAGTCATAAGCTTAATTCTGGACTTCCAGCCTTCCAAACAATGATTCCAGTTAGAATCTTTGATGATCCTTTGAGAGTGCAATCAATCCCTTTTGTCTTCACAACCCCCTGATTGGACAAACATTCTGATTATGCAACGGGTCCCGACGGACTTCGGTTTTAGATTTCCCTGATTCAACCGTCATATTACAACTCCTTTGACTCAAACAACACCAGAAACTAGTCAAAGTCCTACTTGGCAATGCCGAGAACCCTACCGTTGGGTTGCAATTGTAATTACACGGGTAGAATCTTCCCTTTCCCACATACTTGTCTCTCAGATGATTTGTCACTTGTTTCTAACCTAACTCATTCGTGTGGCTTACTAGAATTCTTATCCTTGGAGATGGCCCTTTTATCAAATCTTCGCATCCTTTGTTTACCGAGACAACAACCTTTCAGTCCGCTTCACTCCCTTGCAAGGTCGGATGTCTCGGAAGGGCATTTGTAGACACGGATGTCTATGGCCCAATAAGGTTTGTTTGACTGCTTGTTGACTCACCTCAGATACCATGTTAACGTTAAGATCAATTTTTGTTTACCCCAAGTTGACGACACACACCCTGGACGTCGACTCAGGTTGACGTCCACATAGGTTGATGTTGTATGGGGTTGGCGGTAACATCGATTGACGTCAACCTGGGTTTACATGTTCTACGGAACTGCTTGAGAATCTCGCCCACTTGCGCCCCTACCTCGGCCATGTAGCACGTGGGGGCATTCCCAACCGGAAAATGGGCCACCTTGGCACCCCCTTGACCCAATAAAAGTCCTACTTGGCCCCTTCCTATTTGCCTACCCTTTCTATATGGATTGCCACATGTTCAAGTGTGCTTTCTCACACTTGATCATCCTATGCTCACTAGCTCCACCCCACTGCCTATATATGAAGGTCCTCAGCCTTCTAAGTAGGGGGGAGATGCTGGACGAGCTAGAGCTTTGATGCTTTGAGAAAAGAGAGAGAAAATCCACTTCAAGCCTTGAGAGCTTCCACCCTTGCTTCCTCTCTACCACTCATCATTTGGAGTGTCCAGGAGGCTTCACCATGAGCTGGAGGAGCCTACAAAGCAGCCACCAACACCTGCAGACGAGGATCATCTCCCTCTTCTCTTTCTCTTTCCCTTCTTCCTTTCTTAGCTTTGCATGCTATTCACTCTACACACACACACACACACTAGGCACGTAGTGCACACTCCCACACACCTAATTAAAGGGGTTTTCCAAACCAAAAATGAAGGGAAGAAGGGTGGTCATAGCACTTGGCCACCCTCTTCTCAAGCCCGCAACCGGTATGGGGCTCACGTTTTAGGTCATTTCTCTTTGCTTCTGGACGTTTACTGTACTTCACTTAAATATAATAGAGTCTTCTTTGTCTCAGGAACACCTCCAACGATACCGCGGAGCTTCTTCCTTTTGGCCGGCCGAAGGGGAGAAAGTCGACATCCTGCCATCATCTGCTCGCGAGGCTACATCACCGGTGCGATCTGGACACTGGCTTGGGCACAGGTAAGGACCTGGAAATCACATCTCGTACACTTTCTTTGCTGGTTTCCTTGTTCTCCCCTCGGTCAACTCGGTCAACGGGAGTCAACGCGAAGTGAGAACGAGGGTCAACCAGCACGACACTCGCCATCTGTGCCATCGAGGGTGCACCAGCGTTCGGGGGATCCCGGAGTTTCGGGGTTAAACGAAACGTCCACAAAATCGAGTAGTCATCTTATAGGGTAGCTCTTCACTACGGGCTCCCTACTGAAGAGGGAAGCTGAATTGAAAGATGACTTGAAGAGTTGTCAAATCTGGAGGAAAAGCATTTGGTTGCATACCAACGTCTTCAAAATTATCAAGCTCGGATGTCTCGTGCTTTTGACAAGCTAGTGAAAGAAAGAGCTTTTAAAAAGGGAGATCTTGTCATGGTCAAGCAAAAGGACGTCATGGCCTCTTGACCCAAAAGCAAATTCATAGCCAATTGGCTTGGCCTATTTGTGGTCGACAAAGTGTTTGAAGGTGACGCCTACACAATAGTTGACCAAAAAGGAAATGTTATGTTTCTGCATCTAAATGACAGACACATGAAACTATACCATACTCCCGAGTGTGAGTATGTCTACACAATGTAGGTGGATTCGGCTCCGGTACACACTGGAGATATAGAAGTGATCTCGCTGCAAGATCTTCCAAATGAATAAAAAAAAGAATGAAGAAAAAAAAGGAAAGGGGCTTAAAAACGAGGTGCCTCGGCTTAAAAACGAGGTGCCTCGGCAGACTTGATCTATTACTCTTTTAGGATGAATCAAGGACACAAAGGCCTAGAACCCGGTTGAGGTGAAAACCTGAAAGGGCGCCTTAGGCAAAAATGGGAAACCTCGCTGCGTGAAAACCCGAAAGGGCATGCAGGCAAAATAAGAGGGGGTAATTGTGGTGAAAACTAAAAAATGGCATCAAAATTGGTATATCAAAAAAAAAAAAGAGGGTACTCTCTCGACCTTTCTTAGAGCGAGATTGACTTGTCACGCATTCCTTATAAAAGGAAAGACACAAGAGTTGTCAATGACGAAACAACCCCTAAGTTCATTCGAACGAATAATCAAATTCAGGGGCTACGACCGAGACAATGATGATTGTGTCTTTCCGCCCTTATAAGAAGTGTGGGAAACTCGAACTCTGCTGGAAGAAAGAGAGAGAAGGAGAACCCAAACAAAGGAGAAAGCTCTCATTCAAAAAAAAAAAAATCATCAAAATCAAACCCATGTCTTTTGGCTAACAAGCCGTTAAGGCCAGTCAAAAGTCAAATTCCAGGCTTCTTTGGCTAACAAGCCATCAAGGCCAGTCAAAAAACTCAAAATCCAGACCTCTTGGCTAACAAGCCATCAAGGCCAGTCAAAGGTTGAAACCTGTGTCTTTTGGCTAACAAGCCGTCAAGGCCAGTCAAAAAGCTCAAATCCAGACCTCTTGGCTAACATGCCGTCAAGACCAGTCAAAGGTCGAAAACCATGTCGTTTGGCTAACAAGCCGTCAAGGCTAGTCAAAAGTCAAATTCCAGGCTTCTTTGGCTAACAAGCCGTCAAGGCTAGTCAAAAAGTTGAAAATCCAGACCTCTTGGCTAACAAGCCGTTAAGGCCAGTCAAAGAACGAAACCCATGTCTTTTGGCTAACAAGCCGTCTAGGCCAGCCAAAAGTCAAATTCCGGGCTTCTTTAGCTAACAAGCCATCAAGGCTAGTCAAAAAGCTCAAAATCCAGACCTCTTGGCTAACAAGCCGTCAAGGCCAGTCAAAGGTCGAAACACATGTCTTTTGGCTAACAAGCCGTCAAGGCCAGTCAAAAGTCAAAGTTCGGGCTTCTTTGGCTAACAAGACATCAAGGCCAGTCAAAAAGCTCAAAATCCAGACCTCTTGGCTAACAAGCCGTCAAGGCTAGTCAAAAGGTCGAAACCCATGTCTTTTGGCTAACAAGCCGTCAAGGTCAGTCAAAAGTCAAATTTCAGGCTTCTTTGGCTAACAAGCCGTTAAGGCCAGTCAAAAAGCTCAAAATCTAGATATCTTGGCTAACAAGCTACTAGGCTAGCCAAAGATCAAAATCCACGTCTTTTGGCTAACAAGTTGTCAAGACCGGTCAAAAGTCAAATCACGAGCCCTAGAGGAGCCTCAATCCTCTAAACATATTTATGGCTCTCAATGAAGCCTCTAATTCCTTACTATAGATAAATACAAATTCTCAATCTATGGCTCTCCGAGAAGCCTCTGATTCCCTACCATACATAAATCCAAATCCTCAATCCATGGCTCTCAGGGAAGCCTTCAATTCCTTACCATACATAAATCTAAATCCTCAATCCATGGCTCTTAGGGAAGCCTCTAATTTCCTACCATACATAAATGCAAATTCTCAATCCAAGACTCTCAGGGAAGCCTCTAATTCCCTACCGATTATAGACCCAAGCTTCTGGCCAACACACCTTCAAGGTTGGCCAACCCAATTAAAATCCAAAATCCAAATCCCACGGTTCTCAAGGAAGCCTTTAATTCCTCACCGCATTCAAAGCCTCATGGCCCTTAGGGAAGCCTTTAATTCCATATAAAAAAAAGAAGGAAGAAGAAAAGAAAATAAATAAAATGAATAGGGGCTTAAAAAAGAGGTGTCCTGACGGACTTGGTCCATCACTTCATTATGGTGGACCAAGGGTAAAAAGGTCTAAAACCCGGTTGAAGTGAAAACTCGAAAGGGCATCTCAGGCAAAAATGGGTAAACCCCTCAACGTGAAAACCTGCAAGGGCGCGTTGGAAAAAGCTAGAGGGGGCCAATCTTAGCGAAAACCTGAAAGGGCGCTGGGGTTGGTAATGTGAAAAAAAAGAGAATCAAATTAAAATCAAAATCATGTGCCCAAGAGAGCCTCAATCTCCTCACCAAAAACACGGTTCTAGAGAAGCCTCAATTCTCTAACACAAGCATGTTGTGGCCCCAGAGGAGCCCAAATCCTCTAAGTGAAATAACTCACGGCTTTCGGGGGAAACCTTAAAACCCCTGTAAAAAAATATTGTGCTGATGACGAAAGTCAAAAGCATAATCAATATAGCAAATAAAGGTCTTCATCCCAAGACAGGCCCTGGGGATAGCCCAATAAACAGAAATCAAATAAGTGCACAGCACAATACTGATATGAAAGAATAACATCTCTCGAGTAAGCCTATACTTCAATATCACTAGCCCTCAAGAGGTCGACCTCAGCCTCTAAAGCAGCAATGGTAGCATGGATCCTGTGCTGTTCCACCTCCAAAGAAAGTAGTCTAGCGGCTAAGGCTACAAAATGCTGCACGTCCTCAGCAACTGACCGGTCCAAGCGCGACGTTAACATGCGCAGAAGAGTTGCATGAGCTGATTTCTCCCTCTGTGTAGAGAGAAGAGAGGTATGCTGGTCCTGCACCATAGAAAGTTGGCCGGCAGTGCCAACGATTGCACTACGAAGAGCGGCCAGCTGAACCTCTAAGGTTTCAAGAGCCTAGGGGGATCGATCTAATCCTGTACATTTAGGAGCCCAAAAGTTAAATTCATTCCAAACAAACAAGAAAAGAATTCAAAAGAATATGGGGCAGTAAGAGACCTAAAGTAGCCAGAGAAGGATGTGAAGACACCTCGGCGGCGTCGCAAGCAACCTCAAAGGCAACAGAAAGTTGCTGAGTCTCGCCCGACAGAGGCTCAGTACTCTCACCATGGTCGCTAGAAATCATACAAGTCTCTGAAGAGTCAGGCTCTCTAGCATTCAGGGGTGGGGTTGCCCTCGAATTTTCTACATCTAGAAGATCATGAGTGGGCAATGTCATTATCATGATAAAGATTTATAGCAAGCTCAAAATGAGAAAAGTACATACCTGAAAGATACTCAGAAGGCTTGGAAGAGGCCTCTGCTTCCTTAACAACCACTGGGAGGTCCAAGGTAGGGGGCAAGGGCGCAAAAGAACCACCTTCATCATTATTTGTCACTCCAGGGTTTGGCATAGGCGATGGGTCGCCCTGGCCAGTCGTAGCTATGAAGCATGAAAAGAGAGGTATATAAACAAAAGAAGAAGAAAAGACAAAAGTCCAAAATGGTTCTGAAAAGCAGAACAGAAATCCAATAGCTAGATAGCAGCATCAGAAGTCATAAGAGACAATGGAATTAAAATATATATATATACCTGGTTCAGAAGGTTGGGACAAAGACTTATCTGAGATCCCATTTTCCTCGTGGGGCACAGAAGAGTCCAATAGGGGATGTGAAGGTGTTGGAGGTTCATTTTCCCCTTCATTCAATGCAATAGAAACAGACATAGACAAGGGATTGCCTTGATTGAGTAAGGCTGCAAAATACGAGGCAAGGCATATGTATAAGCAAATGAAGTAAGGAAAAATGAAGGAAAATTTAAAAGTGTGCTGTAAGTATTGAAAGCCAAAATACCTTCAACAGGGAGAGAAGGGGTAGTGTCAGCTGCAATTGGTTCCACAGCAACGGCGGTATCCTGAAGTACCCCTTGATTTATGGCAGGCAGGGGGTCTCGCATCATCTCCATCAAGTCATCAAAGGAAATACCTAAAAGGAAACAAGATATAATCATGCTCAAGAATGTTGTATAGGCCAACGACATGAGGAAAGCACAACTTACTGAAGCGTGGATCATCAGGGTTTCCATCGAAGGATCCCAGTTTGGATCTAGGATTGGGATATCGGTCACGTCCAACTCATAATCCCAATCATCTATGTCATCATCCTTGGAAGCTCTTCATGAGCCTCTGGCGCCGAGGGCAAAAGCACAACATCTTGATCATTGGATCGAAGAGAGCTCGGCAATGGCTCTACAGGCTCTGTTAAAATCAGAAGGAAAAGAAGAGAGGATAAACAAATATGTGAACGAATATCAACAAGTCAAAAGAAAATTGGGGTTGATCGCTAGTCACCAATATGCACTGCATCAGGTGAAGTCCCGTGCATAGAGATATGAGGAGAAAAGGCCATCCCATCTACATACATGGACAATGATGAGATGAGATCAAAATGTGACATATATATATTCCAAAGAAAATAAGGGTGATGATGAAGTTATTTACCTATGCCACCAGGGGACCCAGTCGTCTTAGGGACAGGTGACTCGACATGTGTAGGAACCTCCATGCTATGACCAGAGGGTCCTATGTCATCCAAGATGAAGAAGTGAGAATAATTTTAATCCAAGAAGCAGAAAGCAATAAAGCAAATAATATCTAATGCCTGTACTTTCAAGGAGAAACTGTGGATGACACGGGACCATGGTGCTCACACGAAGTCCCAACTCCCTAGCAGCAGAAGACATGGCGGTCCATACATCGTCTAGGCGGTGGGCCCGCCTGGTAAGAAATGCCCCTCGGCTCGGTCCAAAAGAAATGAGTGTCTCGCTCAGAAATTCTATCCATTGCTGCCCTAGATCAGCGTTAAACGATTCAGGAGGCAATAGGGAACTCATTGGGGCCTTCTGGTGAAGTCTACAAGCCCTGAGAAAATCCGGCCACCACATATAGGTGCGTTGAGATGATCCTGCACTGGAACGAGTCTTCTTTCTTAAAGGCTTTCTGGCTGCCATAGGAGAATCATCCTGTCAGTCCATATCAGGCTAGTCTAGAGGGCGCTTATGCAACTTGTCCCTCGCTTTAAAAGCTTCTGTCACCTGAGTGGCTAAGTCAGAAAAATGCTTCTTTGAATATCTCTCCCTAATATGAAAATGAGGGCGATCCAGTCTACGCAAATAGTATCTCTCGACATGGCGAATGGCAACGGAACGCTGTGTGAAGTTACCACCGTGGCTGGCCCACCAGTCAGCATATCTCAGTGACACATCCCCTTGCTGAGAAGAGGGTAAAATCGGAATATCTACAGTAGGAGCCTCCTGCTGAAATAAATTCCACCACATGCAGATCTACAAGTGAGCATTCCACTGACGTAAAGCATGAGACAAGCCTGGAAACTCAAAGTCTGAAGGAATCCACTGATCATAACCGAAGTTTCTTGCAAACCTGTGCAGATAATAAGGCTCCAAAACAACAGTCTGACCCCGCCTGAAAGCCAACACCCCAGGGTGAGTACATTGTATCCAGCTCAAACGAAGGCATCTCTCAGCAAAATCATGAACCACTTGTTGTGCCCAGGGATCAAACCAACTCGGCTGCCCAGAAGGTGAATAGTCTGGGAAAGGCCTGAAATCAAGTGAAGAATGATCAAAACTCAACTTCCTGGTCGCCCCGACAGGAACAAAGCCCAGTGCATCTCGGGCAGAAGAAAGAAGACTATCACTATCTCCATCCAACTGATCTATAAATCTAAAGATGATGGGAATAGAAACATCTCGGATATCCCCTGCAGGGAGGCAGCTAGGTAACAAACAATGCGCCCATGCACTGACATAATGAGTAGCCATCAATATAGTGCTGTCCCAGGGCTGAGCATGTGAAGATAATGTGCCAAGAGAATGATAAATACATGCCAAGGCAGCAGGAGCCAAAGCCAGTTGACACCCACATGCTAGATGGCAAGCCGGGTAAATAACCTCTGGATGTAAAAGGGACTCATCACCAAAAGGCATGGCAAAAGTGCACAACCAATAAGCCAAGTAGGCGGCCAGATGTGTAATCTCATCAAGTTTCCATGGGTTCTCTGTCTGATGTGGGGACTCAAATATATGAGGAAATGCAGGAAGTTCCTCTCGAGGAATCTCGTACATTTCATGGCGGGTACCCCCTGCTCGAGCAAATTCATTCACATAACAAAAAGGATCACCATAAAATACCTCACCCAAGTGTACAGGCTGACCCTCGGGCCGGTAGAAGAAGTGCTGACGTCATCAGTACCATCGGTTGCATAAGAAGAATGACGCGCCTTGGCTAAGTCATGCTAGGCCCTCAACAGATATCTATAGCAAAACTCCAGCACGTAGCGACCCTGGTCATCAATGGAATCTCTATGGAAATCATCCAAGACAACTTCTTCATAAGGTTCGCCTATAATAGGAAGCCTTGAGATACGATGGAAAGCCCACAAGTCTATAGCAGTCTCACCCTCTGTAGTACAAATGGTGTTCCATTTTGGGTTGTATCGCTCAGCCACAGCCTGGATCAAATCAGTGTAACATGGATATCTATAAAGTGTTGCTGTCACTACATGACGAATACCCACAAGGTCAAGCATATGGCGATAATGCTGAATCACATATTGCAACCACTCTGTTGCCTCAGGGCGAGGGATATGTGACCATCTCACACTCAGTTTATCATACAGCTGGGTTTCCTGCTCTACAAAATATCTTGTAAAATACACTAGCCACTGTAAGGGGTCTGCTCAGAAGGCTCATCAGCTGCGGTCAGAAAGAGACTAGTCCTGTGGCTGGAAACTAGGGCCCGGCCCCCACCTGCTATCATCCATGAAGCTGCCTATAAGGGATGAGAAATGCTATGTGCACTTGTCAACTAGAAGAATGTGCCTAGTTGCTTCGCTGAAGGTAACTCATTCAGACGGACACCGTGCCAAGGAAAAGCTGGATATGCATATGAAAACAAACCCTCCATACTGTCACGATCAGAAAGAATAGCGCCTTCTAGAACAAGCCTCTGAGCGTGAGTCAAGGGAATGGGACCATCATCTTCATCACCTGGCCAAGCATACGAAAACACAAATACCATAACAAATTCATTTGATGGAAAATGCCAAGGATAATCAGCAGGATGCTGAAAATAGAAATGTCCGTCACAAAAAAGTATCCAGCTCGGGTAGATGGGCACTGAATCGCCAGAGGCTGTGTCAAGATGTGATAGTGCAATTCGGGTATAACCCCGATCCAAGTCGAAAAGCTTCTCGGGTGTCACCAGTGTAGGTTCCATAAAAGGCATCTTTCATCGAGATGTGGAGGGATCCGGTGAACCAGCACGAATAGTAGAACGGCCACGACCTCGGCCACAAGAAAGATGGCCTCGGCCTCTCCGAGTACCCCGATGCAAACCCATAGTCACTTGGGCATTGGCAAAGACAAAAGGAAAATGTTGCAACATGCTTGAAGATGCAAATGACATAGAATTCCAATGGCATGAAGCATTAAATGATTTTAGGGTATGTTAAAGAAAATGCACGCGACAACTGCTCGGTGATATGGCACTGACCCTCTGCCGCGTGGGGGGCATTTGTTGTGCCAGATTTCTGTCTGGCTTCCTATAAGGAAGAAAAAAAAAAGAAAAAAAGAGAGAACAAACATAACAAATAAACGAAAAATAGAAGAGAAGAAGGGGGGTACCCTACCTCCGTCCCTAGCCGCTTTGGCCTTACCTTGGTCCGCAGCCGTTGGCACCCCCACCTTCACCAGCCGCTGCTTGGCTCCCCCACTGTAGGAGGAAGAAGAAGGGATGAAGGAGGAGAAGGAGCCACCACCCTTCTCACCTCCCTAAGTAGCAGCCACCGCCGCCGTGGCCTGCACCTCCTCTGGCCGCCGCCTCTGCCTGGCCCCCCCACGACGAGAGGGGGAAGAAGGGGCAGGGGAAGAGAGGACATTGCCACTGGCCCCTGCTGCTCCCTCCGCCGACCTCTGCTGCCACCGTCGCCCCTACCCTGGCTGGCCGCCGCCGGCCCCTGCTGCTGCCGTCGCCGTTGCTTGTCCCTCTGCTGCCGCCGCACCACTGCTGCAGTGCCTCCGCCTCCTTGCTGCACCGCCGCCGCCTCTACTGCTGCCGCCGTCGCCCCTGCCTGAGCTGGCCGCCGCCGGCCCTTGCTGCTGCTGCCGTCGCCCTTGCCTCGGCTGGCCGCCACCGGCCCCTGTTGCTGCTGCTTGCCCCTGCTATCCTAGCTTGTGCCCCTGCTGCTGCCGCCGCCCTGCTGCAGTGCTGTCGCCGCCTTGCTGCACAGCCGCCGCTGCTAGGTGGGCTGCCTTCGAGCAGGAGGGGAGGAAAAGAAGGCTGCACGCCTCCTCTTCCTCTGTTCTCTGTCTCTCTTTCGCAGAGGCCAACCGAGGGAGGGGTCCGAACCAAGAAAGGAAAGGGGAAGAAAAAAAAGAAAGAAAATAGCCAGGGGCAAAAATGCAAAATTACAACTCAAACCTCTCGGTGGAGGTACGCAAACATGCCGGTGGTGGTCTCTCCTCCTCCCACTATAAAAGGAGGGGGGTGCCCCAGGCCAAAAGGGAGGATTTTCATAAGCTTGAAAACAGAGCAAGGCTCTGAGAAAGACTGTAAGACAGTCAGGAAGAAGGGTCTGCAAGGCAGCCCTGAAGAACATTGTGCAAGGCACAATTTTAATTTTCTCAAGACTTAAGCAAGGTCCATTGGGCTTCCTTATTGGGCCACAATTACTTATTGGGCCGGACTTGTATCTTTTATGCCAAGATTTATTAAATGACCATGATGTTTAATGCTTGATGGGCCTAATGCTGGTTAATGGGCCGACCTTTGACATATTTTTACATGTGATGTTTAATAGTCTTATTGCGTTAATTTCACTTATTTAATCATACACTATATGAATAATTGCATGTAGTGTCACGTTTATTTCATACTCTTCACCAATTGATTTCTTAATCAAAATCAATTAATTTTCCAACAAACCTTAATAAAAGTTTTCATAAACATTATTGTTTAATTTACCATAACTTAAAAATAACAAATAAGTCATGTATCATATCATTTTTGACCTACCATAGGTTAATCTCCATTTAAATCAAATAAATAAATGAAAATATTAATCCAATTCACATAATCATTATTTAAATAAATAAATGACAAAAATAATTAAATAAATGAAATCAATGATTTTAAAATAGCCAAAAAAATAAATTTAAAAATCAATAAAAATGAAACAAATATGAGATAATCCAAAAAAATAGATTGCATACTTGCAACTTTATTTTCTTTTATGTACAATTCATTTCATTCAATTGTGAGTCACACTCTTCTGTTTTAAAGGAGTTGTCTGATGGTTAATCAAGGGTGTTCAGCTTTTGTGCTGATATAATTAACACTAATCGAGATTAGTAGGGGAGGTAAAATGAACTAAATAAGACTATGTCCATGTAAATAAAGAAAAGCCAAATATATCAATCCCAAAGTTAAATTTTAAAAGATATAATTTAAAAGTTTTTAAAAATGGTTCTCACATGAGGGTATCGCATGGTCGGCTTCCCACTCACGATAGGTTGACTCCTTTTCTCCAGAATATTTCCATAGCATGTTGTCCATGTGGAGAGGAAGAGGAGAACTTGAACCATCTATTTACCAGCTGCTCTAGGTTTGGCAGAAGCTCGGTCAGAAACTCCAGCGGCCACTAGGTCACTTTTTGGGGTGAACCATCTCTTCTCCACCTGGGGCAAGATGGAGCAGGAAGGGGGGCAAGATTATTTGATGGCTTGTCATCCAAGCTACTCTTGGGCACTCTAGATAGAGAGGAATAACAGAACGTTCAAGAACGAGGTGCAGACGACTGATAGACTTATTTCTTTTGTTTGTGACCGAGTGGCTTTTTGGGGTAAAGAGTCTTGTGGTGTGGGAAACCCCATATGTTCTCTCTTTTTGTTGTTGAGGAGCTAGGCGGATACTCTCTTCCTTTTGTATAGGGGTTTTGTAAGCTTTTACTTTATACTTGTACATTCCACTTCTCTTTAATATATAATTGTGGTATCATCCACTTCCCAAAAAAAAACTACTGGTTGCGGTCTACTCCTTATTTTCGATGCTAATACATAATGCTATTCACTATTCATGCAAAAGTTCTGTAAATGAAATACATACGTTGGAGAGAAAAAGAGAAGGATGAAAAATGTACATGTGGAGTATTGGTTACAACTTGGGATAAGGTAAGGAAATTAGAAATATGTAGATAGCCACTGTCTCCTTTTTGGGTGACAAAAAAGAGTCTCCCGTTTCCATACACTTTTGCTTGATGGTATTACCTATGTTACAATACATTGCTTGATAATAATATACAATTTAAGAAAAAGAGACAAAGAAAATGTCAAAATATCTAACAATTTTCAAAAGACACGAATATAACTTCTTGAGATACCTGACGATTATGTGAATCAAGAAAGAACTATGAGCTTTGCAAAGGAAGAAAGAGTCGCCCCTACGCAACAAAAAAAGGCAGCCTGCGGGTCATTGAAAGCCAAAAAAAATAAAAAATCGAACTTCTCGCGCTCCCCCGCCACGCCAGGGTAACAATGCAAAACTTTTTGGACTTAATAGGGTGTTTGGAAGTAGTTTTTTTTAAAAATGATTTTTATCTAAAAATTAACGACGTCTTTGTTTTCTACTAAAATTTTAAAATTATAAAAAAATGATCTTATCTGTTTGGTAAGAAATGTTTTTTTTTTATTATTTTTTAAAGACCGGTGGCTAAGGGGGGGAGGTGCATAAGGTAGGGGCATGGGGAGGGCGCAGTGGTGTTGGGGGGGGGGTGCTGGGTGGGGGAGGGGAGGAGGAGGGTGGGGTTTGGGGGGGGGGGGTGCTGGGTGGGGGGGGGGGGGGTGCTGGGGGGGCAGGGGTGTGGGGGGGGTGCGCGGGGTGTTGGGGGGGGGGGAGGGGAGGAGGAGGTGGGGTGGGGGGGGGGGGGGCGCAGGGGTGTGGGGGGGGGGGAGGGGAGGAGGGCGTAGGGGTGCTGGGTGGGGTGGGTGGGGGGGGGTGGAGGGCGCATGGGTCTGTGGGGGCGGGGGGGGGGGGGGTGGGCAGGGGGGGGGGGGGGTGTTGGGGGGGGGGGGGAGGGGAGGAGGAGGGGGGGGGGGGGGGGGGGGGGGGCGCAGGGGTGTGGGGGGGGGGGGGGGGGAGGAGGAGGTGGGGTTGGGGGGGGGGAGAGGAGGAGGAACTAGTGTTCCTAAAATAAAAACAGGGTCATACTTGGTTTTTTTTCTATAGAGATTTACATAGGAAAAAAATTTTGCTCTAAAAAAAAAATTTGCTTGTCAAACGTGTCTTCATATTTGTCTTCTCTCTTTTTTAAAATTTAGAGAAAAAATAGGTAAAAAATTACAAACAAACACCCTATAAGGATCGGAAGCGGGCATTGAAATACACCAGTTTGTAAGGATTGGCATGAATGGTGGAAAAATGAGCACTTCGACTAAGAAATGGGGAGATGCCAAAAAGCATGAATGGAAAAAATAAATTAACCACCGGAAATGCCAAAACGACGTGACTGAGGAAAGGAAAAGAGGACGACGGAACATACTTGCAGAGCTTAAGGAAGTTCTTGCAGGTAAGAGGGCAACGGTCGGTGTGCAGGTCCACCACGATGTCCCCCAAGCTCGTCACGATCAACACCAACATAATGGGTCACCGTCCCCTCTCTATCTCTGGTCTACACTCCCCCCCCCCCCACAAAACCGTTCCGGCCATGGCCGCCGCCGCCGCTACTAGTTCAGGAGTCGACAGGAGGTAGTGGCACTGAGATGTAATATAACTGATCTGGTAGAGACCCGGACCGAAACCGATGATGTGCCAGACCCAAAGGCCAAAACATGCTATTACTAGAAGTTTTTGCGAAGATAACTCTCCTTCACCTTGTATATCTAATTATCTATTGAGATTTTTTGTTCTCGACTTCTGAAATCTTTCGTAATTAAGATTCAGTCTCTCCAATCTATTTATTTATTAATAAATTTTAAAATCTCTTAATTCTAAATGAAAAGTCAATCTAGTTAACAATCATTAAAAAATATGAATATTCCTTTCCCGTCAATTGTAACACTCTATATACCCAAATTACCGTCTAAGGCATTGAAGATCTGGTTCTCTACTGGATCGAGAGAGGACCGGAGGCAATCCTCAGAGAGTATGCGGCTCACGTACCTGAAGTTGCAGTCAACGCCGGAGAAGAAAAAGTCATCCACAACCATTTCCGCATCTCATGAGTCATTGAAAGCCAAAAAAAAAAAAATGAACTTCACCGTGCCCTGCCGCGAGGGCGACAATGCAAAACGTTTTGGACTTGGGGATTGGAAGTGAGCACTGAAATACACCAATTTGCAAGGATTGGCATGAATGGTGGAAAAAATGAGCATTTCGAGTAAGAAACGGGGAGATGCCGAAAAGCATGACTGGGGAAAATAAATTAACCACTAGAAATGGCAAAACTATGTGACTGATGAAAAGAGGATGACATAATGTACTTGCAGAGCTTGAGAAAGTTCTTGCAGGTAAGAGGGCAACGGTCGGTGAGCAGGTCCACCACGATGTCCCCCAAGTTGGTCATGATCAACACCGACATAGTGGGTCACCGTCCTCTCTCTATCTCTCTCTCTCTAGTGTGCCTCCCCCCTCCCCCCCCCCCCAAAACCGTTCGGCCACGGCCGCCGCCGCTGCTACAGGTTCTGGAGTCGACAGGAGGTAGTGGCACCTGAGATGTAATATAACGGATCTGGTAGAGACCCGAACCGAAACCGATGTGCCAAACCCAAAAGGTCAAAACATGCTATTACTAGGAGTTTTTGTGAAGACAACTCTCCTTCACCTTGGATATCTAATTATCTATTGAGATTTTTTGTTCTCGACTTTTGAAATCTTTTGTAATTAAGATTCAGTCTCTCCAATCTATTTATTTATTAATAAATGTTAAAATCTCTTAATTCTAAATGAAAAATCCATCTAGTTAACAATCATTAAAAAATACGAATATTCAAATGAATATTCCTTTCTGGTCAATTGTAGCATTCTATATACCCAAATTACCATCCAAGGCACTGAAGATCTGATTCCCTGCTGGGTCTGGAGAGGACCAGAGACAATCCTTAGAGAGTATGCTGCTCAAGAACCTAAAGTTGCAGTCAATGCCAAAGAAGAGGAAGTCATCCACAACCTTCTCTACGTATCGCGAGTCATTGAATGCCAAAAAAAAATTTCAAACTTCTCCGCGCGCCGCCGCCAGGGTGACAATGCAAAACTTTTTGGATTTAGGGATTGGAAGTGAGCATTGAAATACACCAGTTTGCAAGTATTGGCATGAATGGTGGAAAAAATGAGCATTTCGAGTAAGAAATGAGGAGATGCCAAAAAGCATGATTGGGGAAAATAAATTAACCACCGTAAATGTCAAAACTACTTGACCAAGGAAAAGAGGACGATGGAACGTACTTGCAGAGTTTGAGGAAGTTATTGCAGGTAAGAGGGCAACGGTCGGTGTGTAGGTCCACCACGATGTCCCCCAAGCTCGTCACGATCAACACCGACATAGTGGGTCACTCTCTCTCTCTCTCTCTCTCTCTCTCTCTCTCTCTCCTCTCTCTCTCTCTCTCTCTCTCTCTCTCGTCAATGCTCCCTCTCTCCCCACCCCCAAACCGCTCCGGCCATGGCTGCCGCCGCTGCAACTGGTTTTGGAGTCGACAGGAGACAGTGGCACCTGAGATGTAATATAACAGATCTGGTAGAGACCAGGACCGAAATTGATGTGCTAGACCCAAAGATATGCTATTACTAGGAGTTTTTGCGAAGATAACTCTCCTCACCTTGTATATCGAATTATCTAATGAAATTATTTGTTCTCGACTTCCGAAATCTTTCGTAATTAAGATTTAGTCTCTCCAATCTATCTATTTATTAATAAATTTTTAAATCTCTTAATTCTAAATGAAAAGTCCATCTAGTTAACAATCATTAAAAAATACAAATATTCTAATGATTATTCCTTTTCCGTCAGTTGTAACATTGTATATACCCAAATTACTGTCCAAGGCACTGAAGATCTGATTCCCTACTGAGTATGGAGACAACCAGAGTTAATCCACGGAGAGTATGCTGCTTAGGTACCTAAAGTTGAAGTCAATTCCGGAGAAGAGTCGTCCACAACCTTCTCCGCGTCCGCGAGTCATTGAAAGCCCCAAAAAATAAATTTCGAACTTCTTCGCTCCCCGCCGCCAGGGCGACAATGCAAAACTTTTTGGACTTGGGGATCGGAAGCGAGCATTGAAATACACCAGTTTGTAAGGATTGGCATGAATGGTGGAAAAAATGTGCACTTCGACTAAGAAACGGGGAGATGCCAAAAAGCTTGACTGGGGAAAATAAATTAACCACCGGAAATGACAAAATGATGTGACTTAGGAAAAGGGGATGACAGAACGTACTTGCAGAGCTTGAAGAAGTTGTTGCAGTTAAGAGGGCAACAGCCGGTGTTCAGGCCCACCAAGATGTCCCCCAAGCTCTTCACGATCAACACCGACATAGTGGGTCACCCTCCTCTCTCTCTCTCTCTCTCTCTCTCTCTCTCTCTCTCTCTCTCTCTCTCTCTCTCTCTCTCTCTCTCTCTATCTCTCTCTCTCTCTCTCTCTCTCGTTTGCGGTCCCCCCACCCCAAAAAACCGTTCCGGCCACGGCCGCCGCCGCCGCTGCTACTGCTTCTGGAGTCGACAGGAGGCAGTGGCACCTGAGATGTAATATAACGAATCTGGTAGAGACGCGGACCGAAACCGATGTGCCAGACCCAAAAGGCAAAAACATGATATTATTAAGAGTTTTTGGGAAGATAACTCTCCTTCAACTTATATATCTATTTATTAATTGAGATTTTTGTTCTCGACTTCCGAAATCTTTCGTAATTAAGATTCAATCTCTCCAATCTATCTATTTATTAATAAATTTTAAATTTCTTAATTCTAAATGAAAAGTCCATCTAGTTAACAATCATTAAAAAATATGAATATTCAAATGAATATTCCTTTCCCGTCAATTGTAACACTCTATATACCCAAATTACCGTCCAAGGCACTGAAGATTTGGTTCTCTACTGGATCTGGAGAGGACCAGAGGCAATCCTCAGAGAGTATGCGGCTCACGTACCTGAAGTTGCAGTCAATGCCGGAGAAGAAAAAGTCGTCCACAACCATTTCCGCATCCCATGAGTCATTGAAAGACAAAAAAAAAAAAACGAACTTCACCGCGCCCTACCGCGAGGGCGACAATGCAAAACGTTTTAAACTTAGGGATTGGAAGTGAGCACTGAAATACACCAGTTTGCAAGGATTGGCATGAATGGTGGAAAAAATGAGCATTTCGAGTAAGAAACGGGGAGATGCCGAAAAGCATGACTGGGGAAAATAAATTAACCACTGGAAATGGCAAAACTACGTGACTACGTGACTGATGAAAAGAGGACGACATAATGTACTTGCAGAGCTTGAGGAAGTTCTTGCAGATAAGAGGGCAACGGTCGGTATGCAGGTCCACCACGATGTCCCCCAAGCTCGTCACGATCAACACCGAAATAGTGGGTCACCATCCCTCTCCCTCCCTCTCTCTCTCTCTCTCTCTCTCTCTCTCTCTCTCTCTCTCTCTCTCCTCTCTCTCTCTCTCCTCTCTCCTCTCTCTCTCTCTCTCCTCTCGTTTGCGCTCCCCCTCCCCCACCCCCAAAACCGCTCCGGCCATGGCTGCCACTGCTGCTACTGGTTCTGGAGTCGACAGGAGGCAGTGGAACCTAAGATGTAATATAACGGATCTGGTAAAGACCAGGACCGAAACCGATGTGCCAGACCCAAAAGGCCAAAACATGCTATTACTAGGAGTTTTTGCGAAGATAACTGTCCTTCACCATGTATATCGAATTATCTAATGAGATTTTTTTTCTCGACTTCCAAAATCTTTCGTAATTAAGATTCAGTCTCTCCAATCTATCTATTTATTAATAAATTTTAAAATCTCTTAATTCTAAATGAAAAGTCCATCTCGTTAACAATCATTAAAAATATATGAATATTTAAATGAATATTCCTTTTCCGTCAATTGTAACATTGTATATACCTAAATTACCGTCCAAGGCACTAAAGATCTGATTCCCTGCTGGGTCTGGAGAGGATTGGAGACAATCCTCAGAGAGTATGCTGCTCAAGTACCTGAAGTTGCAGTCAATGCCGAAGAAGAGGAAGTCATCCACAACCTTCTCCGCATCCTACGAGTCATTGAATGCCAAAAAAAAAAAATTCAAACTTCTTCACGCCCCACCGCTAGGGTGACAATGCAAAACTTTTTTGATTTAGGGATTGGAAGCGAGGATTGAAAGACACAAGTTTGCAAGTATTGGCATTAATGGTGGAGAAAATGAGCACTTTGACTAAGAAATGGGGAGATGCTAAAAAGCTTCACTGGGGAAAATAAATTAACCACCGAAAATGCCAAAATGATGTGACTGAGGAAAAGAGGATGACAGAACGTACTTGCAGAGCTTGAAGAAGTTCTTGCAGTTAAGAGGGCAACGACCGGTGTTCAGGTCCACCACGATGTCCCCCAAGCTCGTCACGATCAACACCGACATAGTGGGTCATCGTCCCCCCCCCTCCTCTCTCTCTTTCCTCTATGGTCTGTGCTCCCCCCCCCACCCCGCCCCCCCATCCCCAAAAATCGTTTCGGCCACGACCGCCACCGCTGCTACTGCTTCTGGAGTCGCCAAGAGGCAGTGGCACCTAAGATGTAATATAACGGATCTGGTAGAAACGCGGACCAAAACCGATGTGCCAGCCAAAAGGACAAAACATGCTATTATTAGGAGTTTTTGGGAAGATAACTCTCCTTCAACTTGTATATCTATTATCTATTGAGATTTTTTGTTCTCGACTTCCGAAATATTTGTAATTAAGATTCAATCTCTCCAATCTATCTATTTATTAATAAATTTTAAAATCTCTTAATTCTAAATGAAAAGTTCATCTAGTTAACAATCATTAAAAAATATGAATATTCAAATGAATATTCCTTTCCCATCAATTGTAACACTCTATATACCCAAATTAGCGTCCAAGGCACTGAAGATCTGGTTCCCTATTGGATCTGGAGAAGACCGGAGGAAATCCTCAAAGAGTATGCGGCTCACGTACCTGAAGTTGCAGTGAACGCCGGAGAAGAAAAAGTCATCCACAACCATTTCCACATCCCGCGAGTCATTGAAAGCCAAAAAAAAAAAGAACTTCTATGTGCCCTGCCGCTAGGGCGACAATGCAAAACTTTTTGGACTTGGGGAGCGGAGAGGTGAGCATTGAAATACACTAGTTTGCGAGGATTGGCATGAATGGTGGAAAAAATGAGCATTTTGAGTAAGAAATGGGGAGATGCCAAAAATCATGACTGGGGAAAATAAATTAACCACCGGAAATGTCAAAGCTACGTGACTGAGGAAAAGAGTACGACAGAATGTACTTGCAGAGCTTGAGGAAATTCTTGCAGGTAAGAGGGCAAAGGTCGATGTGTAGGTTCACCACGATGTCCCCCAAGTTGGTCACGATCAACACCAACATAGTGGGTCACCATCCCCCCTCTCTCTCTCTCTCTCTCTCTCTCTTGTCAACGCTCCCCCCCTCTCCCCACCCCCAAAACCGCTCCGGCCATGGCTACCGCTGCTGCTACTGGTTCTGGAGTCGACAAGAGGTAGTGGCACCTGAGATGTAATATAAAAGATCTGGTAGAGACCAGGACCGAAACCGATGTGCTAGACCCAAAAAGCAAAACATGCTATTACTAGGAGTTTTTGCGAAGATAACTTTCCTTCACCATGTATATCGAATTATCTATTGAGATTTTTTGTTCTCGACTTCCGAAATCTTTCGTAATTAAGATTCAGTCTCTCCAATCTATTTATTTATTAATAAATTTTAAAATCTCTTAATTCTAAATGAAAAGTCCATCTAGTTAACAATCATTAAAAATATGAATATTCAAATGAATATTCCTTTCCCATCAATTGTAACACTCTATATACCCAAATTACCGTCCAAGACACTGAAGATTTGATTCCTTGCTGGATTTGGAGAGGACCGGAGGCAATCCTCAGAGAATATGCGGCTCACGTACCTGAAGTTGCCGTCAACGCCGGAAAAGAGGAAGTCGTCCACAACCTTTTCCGCATCCCGCAAGTCATTGAAAGCCAAAAAAAAAAAAACGAACTTAACCGCGCCCTGCCTCGAGGGCGACAATGCAAAACGTTTTGGACTTGGGGATTGGAAGTGAGCATTGAAATACACTAGTTGCAAGGATTGGCATGAATGGTGGAAAAAATGAGCATTTCTAGTAAGAAACGGGGAGATGCCGAAAAGCATGATTGGGGAAAATAAATTAACCACTGGAAATGGCAAAACTACGTGACTGATGAAAAGAGGACGACATAATGTACTTGCAGAGCTTGAGGAAGTTCTTGCAGATAAGAGGGCAACAGTCAGTGTGCACGTCCACCACGATGTCCCCCAAGTTGGTCACGATCAACACCGACATAGTGGGTCACCGTCCTCTCTCTCTCTCTCTCTCTCGTCTGTGCTCCCCCCTCCCCCCACACCCAAAACTGCTCCGGCCACGGCTGGCGCCGCTGCTACTGGTTCTGGAGTCAACAAGAGACAGTGGCACCTGGGATGCAATATAACAGATCTGGTAGAGAGCAGGACCGAAACCGATCTGCCAGACCCAAAAGGCCAAAACATGCTATTACTAGGAGTTTTTGCGAAGATAACTCTCCTTCACCTTGTATATCAAATTATCTAATGAGATTTTTTGTTCTCGACTTCCGAAATCTTTCGTAATTAAGATTCAGTCTCTCCAATCCATCTATTTATTAATAAATTTTAAAATATCTTCTAAATGAAAAGTTCATCTAGTTAACAATCATTAAAAAATACGAATATTCAAATGAATATTCCTTTTCTGTCAATTGTAACATTGTATATACCAAAATTACCGTCCAAGGCACTGAAGATCTGATTCCCTGCTGGGTCTGGAGAGGGCCAGAGGCAATCCTCAGAGAGTATGCGTCTTACGTACCTGAAGTTGCATTCAACGCTAGAGATGAGGAAGTCGTCCACAACCTTTTCCGCATCCCCCGAGTCATTAAAAGTAAAAAAAAAAAAAAAGAACTTCTCTGCGCCCCGCCGCCAGGGCAACAATGCAAAACTTTTTGGACTTAGGGATCAGAAGCGAGCATTGAAATACACCAGTTTGCAAGGATTGGCAAGAATGGTGGAAAAATGAGCATTTCGACTATGAAATGGGGAGCTGCCAAAAAGCATTAATGGGGAAAATAAATTAACCACTGGAAATGCCAAATCGACGTAATTGAGGAAAAAGAGGACGATGGAGCGTACTTGCAGAGCTTGAGGAAGTTATTGCAGGTAAGAGGGCAACGGTTGATGTGTAGGTCCACCACGATGTCACCCAAGCTTGTCACGATCAACACAGACATAGTGGGTCACCGTCCCCCCCTCTCTCTCTCTCTCTCTCTGGTGTGCGCTCCCCCCTCCCCCCCCAAACCGTTCCAACCACGGTTCTGGAGTCGACAGGAGGCAGTGGCACCTGAGATGTAATATAACAGATCTGGTAGAGACCCGGACCGAAACCGATGTGCCAGACCCAAAAGGCCAAAACATGCTATTACTAGGAGTTTTTGCGAAGATAACTCTCCTTCACCTTGTATATCTAATTATCTATTGTGATTTTTTATTCTCGACTACCGAAATCTTTCGTAATTAAAATTCAGTTCTCCAATCTATCTATTAATTAATAAATTTCAAAATCTCTTAATTCTAAATGAAAAGTCTATAGTTAACAA
This sequence comes from Colocasia esculenta, assembly GCA_014218235.1. Classification (NCBI taxonomy): domain Eukaryota; kingdom Viridiplantae; phylum Streptophyta; class Magnoliopsida; order Alismatales; family Araceae; genus Colocasia; species Colocasia esculenta. Next base: position 188,841,156 of record CM024754.1, on the reverse strand, counting down.
TCATTAAAAAATACAAATTTTCAAATGAATATTCCTTTCCCGTCAATTGTAACACTCTATATACCCAAATTACCATCCAAGGCACTGAAGATCTGATTCCCTACTCGATCTCGAGACGACTGGAGGCAATCCTCAGAGAGTTTGCTGCTCAGGTACCTAAAGTTGCAGTCAATGCCATAGAAGAGAAGTCGTCCACAACCATCTTCGCATCTTGCGAGTCATTAAAAGTAATATATATATATAATATATATATATATATATATATATATATATATATATCGAACTTCTCCGTGACCCATCGCCAAGGGGACAATGCAAAACTTTTTTGGACTTGGGGATCGGAAGCGAGCATTGAAACACCACTAGTTTGCAAGGATTGGCATGAATGGTGGAAAAAATGAGCGCTTCGACTATGAAATAGGGAGATGCAAAAAGCAAGATTGGGGAAAATAAATTAACCACAGAAAATGCCAAAACGACGTGACTGAGGAAAAGGGGACGATGGAACGTACTTGCAGAGCTTGAGGAAGTTATTGAAGGTAAGAGGGCAATGGTCGGTGTATAGGGCAACCACGATGTCCCCCAAGCTCGTCACGATCAACACCAACATAGTGGGTCACCATCCCCGCCTCTCTCTCTCTCTCTCTGGTCTGCACTCCCCCCCCTACCCCCCACCCCCAAAACCGTTTCGGCCACGGCCGCCGCCGCTGCTACTGGTTCTGGAGTCGACAGGAGGTAGTGACACCTGAGATGTAATATAACAGATTTGGTAGAGACCAGGACCGAAACCGATGTGCTAGACCCAAAAGGACAAAACATGCTATTACAAGAATTTTTGCGAAGATAACTCTCCTTCACCTTGTATATCTAATTATCTATTGAGATTTTTTGTTCTCGACTACCGAAGTCTTTTGTAATTAAGATTTTGTCTCTCCAATCCATCTATTTATTAATAAATTTTAAAATCTCTTAATTCTAAATGAAAAGTCCATCTAGTTAACAATCATTAAAAAATACAAATATATCCTTTCCAGTCATTGTAACACACTAAATACCCAAATTACCGTCCAAGGCACTGAAGATATGATTCTCTACTTGGTATGGAGAGGACCAGAGTTAGTCCACAGAGAGTATGCTGCTCAGGTACCTAAAGTTGAATGCCGGAGAAGAGGAAGTCGTCCACAACCTTCTCCGCGTCCCGCGAGTCATTGAAAGCCAAAAGACAACAAATTTCGAACTTCTCCGCTCCCCGCCGCCAGGGCGACAATGCAAAACTTTTTGGACTTGGGGATCGGAAGCGAGCATTGACATACACCAGTTTGCAAGGATTGTCATGAATGGGGGAAAAAATGTGCACTTCGACTAAGAAATGGGGAGATGCCAAAAACATGACTGAGGAAAATAAATTAACCACCGGAAATGCCAAAACGACATGACTGAGGAAAAGAGGATGACAGAACGTACTTGCTTAGCTTGAGGAAGTTCTTGTTGGTAAGAGGGCAATAGTCAGTGTGCAGGTCCACCACGATGTCCCCCAAGCTCGTCACGATCAACACCGACATAGTGGGTAAGCGTCTCTCTCTCTCTCTCTCTGGTTTGCGCTCTCCCCCCCCAAAAAAACCGTTCCGGCCACGGCCGCCGCCGCTGCTACTGGTTTTGGAGTCGACAAGAGGCAGTGGAACCTGAGATGTAATATAACCGATCACGTAGAGATCTGGACCAAAACCGATGTGCCAGACCCAAAAGGCCAAAACATGCTATTACTAGGAGTTTTTGCGAAGATAACTCTCCTTCACTTTGTATATCTAATTATCTATTGAGATTTTTTGTTCTCGACTACCGAAGTCTTTTGTAATTAAGATTCAGTCTCTCCAATCTATCTATTATTAATAAAATTTAAAATTTCTTAATTCTAAATGAAAAGTATATCCATTTAACAATCATTAAAAAATATGAATATTCAAATGAATATTCCTTTCCTGTCAATTGTAACACTATATAAACCCAAATTACCATCCAAGGCACTGAAGATCTGATTCCCTACTGGATCTGGAGACAATCGGAGGCAATCCTTAGAGAGTATGCGGCTCAGGTACCTGAAGTTGCAGTCAACGCCAGAGAAGAGGAAGTCGTCCACAACCTTCTCCGCGTCCCGCGAGTCATTGAAAGCAAAAAAAAAAAAAAAATCGAACTTCTCCGCTCCCTGCCGCCACGGCGACAAAGCAAAATTTTTTGGACTTGGGGATCAGAGGCGAGCATTGAAATACACCAATTTGCAAGGATTGGCATGAATGGTGGAAAAAATGAGCACTTCGACTAAGAAACGGGGAGATGCCAAAAAGCATGACTGGGGAAAATAAATTAACCATTGGAAATGCCAAAACGACGTGACTGAGGAAAGGGAAAGAGGACGATGGAACATACTTGCAGAGCTTGAGGATGTTCTTGCAGGTAAAAGGGCAATGGTCGATGTGCAGGTCCACCACGATGTCCCCCAAGCTCGTCACGATCAACATAGACATAGTGGGTCACCTTCCCCCTCTATCTCTCTCTCTCTCTCTTCGGTGTGCGCTCCCCCCTCCCCCCCCCCCCCCAAAAAAAACCATTCCGGCAACGGCCGCCGCTGCTGCTATTTGTTCTGGAGTCGACAAGAGGCAGTGGCACCTGAGATGTAATATAATGGATCTAGTAGAGACCAAGACCGAAACCGATGTGCCAGACCCAAAAGGACAAAACATGCTATTACTAGGAGTTTTTGCGAAGATAACTCTCCTTCACCTTGTATATCTAATTATCTATTAAGATTTTTTGTTCTCGACTTCTGAAATCTTTCGTAATTAAGATTCACTCTCTCCAATCTATCTATTTATTAATAAAATTTAAAATATCTTAATTCTAAATGAAAAGTCCATCTAGTTAACAATCATTAAAAAATACAAATATTCAAATGAATATTCCTTTCTCGTCAATTGTGACACTATATATACCCAAATTAACGTCCAAGTCACTGAAAATCTGATTCCCTGCTGGGTCTGGAGAGGACTGGAGGCAATCCTCAGAGAATATGCAGCTCAGGTATCTGAAGTTGCAGTCAACGCCGGAGAACAGGAAGTCGTCCACAACCTTTTCCGCATCCCACGAGTCATTGAAAGCCAAAAGAAAATAAAAAAATGAACTTCTCCGCGCCCCGCCGCTAGGGCGACAATGCAAAACGTTTTGGACTTGGGGATCAGAAGTGAGCATTTAAATACACCAGTTTGCAAGGATTGGCATGAATGGTGGAAAAAATGTGCATTTCGACTAAGAAATGGGGAGATGCCAAAAAGCATGATTGGGGAAAATAAATTAACCACTGGAAATGCCAAAACCATGTGATTGAGGAAAAGAGGACGATTGTAAGGCCATGGGCCTTATTGGACCCTTATTGGGCCTTTTTTCTGGAACAGTGCCTGTTGACGTCAAGGGTGTTGACGTCAACAGTAGGTTGACGACAAGGGTGTTGCCATCTACCTGGATTTGACGTTAAGGGATGTTGACGTCTATCGAAGTTTCCAGAGTCTCCGTACAATGAACTTGACGGAAATCAATGTTGACGTCAAGTTCATTCGGTGCAGATTGACGGCATACATGTTGATGTTAACCTGCCGGGGACATGTTTTTATGGGGCAGCCCGAGGCCCCTTCTCTCCACCTTTTCTCTCTTTCCTTCCCACCACCTTCACCTCTCTGAAGAGATGTGGAATTCCCTAAATGGTAATCTAGAAGGGGGGTTGAATAGATTACGGACAATTTAAAAGCTTAACGCCCTCTTTTTGCAATAGCACAGACAATTAAAGTGTTAGCAAAGATCAGACTATGTGTGGATGTGTGTGAGTGATTGGTAGATGAATAAGCAAGTACTCAAACGTGTACAAAAGTGTCGTGCCTACCAAACATCTAACGCAAATTCGTGCAAACCACGAGACACGTAGATTTTACGTGGTTCGGAGTACACAACTCGTGTATCCTACATCTACGGGCCACACACACACGCAGAATCACTTGCTTATGAGCTAGTTCACGAACTACAACTCACACACGTGTTTATCTGATGTGAACCCATGATCAGATTAACACACACACACACGTGTATCAAGCACAACAACCGCTTGAAACACCACACACACACAAGTATGGAATAGAAAGAACAGGGAAGGGTTTGAGAGTTGAAGAACAAATCCAATAAGCAAACTCTTCCTCTGAACGTCCTCCTGGAGTCCAAGCCTCGACTTTGAGATCAGATGTTGATGTAGATGCTTGAATCCAAGACGTTCGGACTTCACCTTCCGCTACAAGAGTCTTCCGTTCTTGGTTCTGGGCGGTAGGTTGAAGTAGAGCAGCAGAACAAGGCTTCTTGTAAGAACTCTTTAGGGTTTTTGCTTGGAGGCTGCTTGTGTACGAGATTTGTTGCAAAAGGTTGCTTATATATGAGTGTTAACATATGGAGAGTCGTACTCCATAGAAACACTAAGTTTGGCAACTTGCAAAACTTCCCGTAATATGTTTTCCGCTTGTCTGTCGACAGGTCTTGCATCTGCTGTCGACAGACGAAGACAGCTTGTGAAGAACCAGAAGGCTGAAGGCTTTGACTGTGTGCATCTGTCGACAGGTGCTCTGTTGCTGTCGACAGGCGCAGACAGCTTGTGAAGAACCAGAAGGCTGAAGGCTTTGACTGTGTGCATCTGTCGACAGGTGCTATGTTGCTGTCGACAGGCGCAGGCCTTCCTGAGCTTTTGATCTTCGGACTGGTTGCATCTGTCGACAGGGTCACTCCTGCTGTCGACAGGCAATGCCTTGACAGAACTGGCTGCTTTCTGACTGTTTGTATCTGTCGACAGGTCCTTGCATCTGTCGACAGGTACCTTGTCCTTGACTTTTACTTGATCTTTCAAGCTTCTTTTTGGCACATGTCTTACATGGTATATCTCCTACAAAAATAAACATAATTAGTGAGATATATGAACATAAAATCAATCATTGTACCAAGTTGTTATGACAAGTTATTGTTTGAAGATCTCATTCATTTAAAACTCAATTCACATTGTTTATCACTTGTTTGCATTGTACATCATTGCACATCAATGTTCATCATCAAAAACATGTTGTATTGATTAATTAGAATGTGAGAACCTAACACTCTCTTCTTCTCCACCTCTTCTGGCGGCCGACGGGAGCTCATGGGGAGGTTGTGGTGCGCGTGGTGGCGTTGGATCGCCGGTAAAATCGTGGTTTTGGAGGGTCGACCTCGCGGATAAGCTCCAGGGGAATTGGTGCGAATCGAGGTTCATTTGGGGTTTCTCTAGCATCTAGAGGTAGGGACTCTACCCCTTGACTCCCTATGATTGCAATGATGTGAATGTTGTGTGTGATTTGTGTGAAAATCGAGGTTTTTGGGGAGGGTTCCTCCATACCGGGTTTTGGGGTGAAATCGTTGATCCGAGCATTGGATCGTTGTTTTCCGGCTTTACAGTGATATTTTGTGATGTGGGAAAGTGTTTCCCACCATTAGTTCACTGGTTTTAGGGCTGGATTGCCCTTGGGAGTGGCCTAGGGCTGTTTCAGCTATTGAAAGCTGAAGAACTTAATGTTAACATCAGTTGACGTCAAGTTCTTCATAAGGGAACTTGGCGGTAAGATACCTTGCCGTCAAGGAGAGGTAAACGGTAACCTGATTGCCGTCTACTTTCAGTAGACGGCAAGGGTCATGCCATTTACCCTGGGTTAACGGCAATCGATGTTGTCGTCAACCCCACAGGTAGGTCCAAGCAGGCTAAGCCCCCCTTCGTCTGTGTGAGGAATGGACAAGCAGTGTCTGCCTCCTACACGGTGTGCCAGATGTTGAGAGCATCTCCGTCTGTGCGTGTGCTGAGTTTTTCCGTGCTCGCGGTTGTGGTTGTGCTCTGTTTTTCCTAGGTGTTGAGGAAGTCTCCATCTCAATGACTAGCGTTGAGCTATTCCGCCGGCGAGCCTGGACGTCGAGTGCGACTCTGTCCTATGCGTGCCCCTTGTGGTGGTTACGAGCCGGTTTCGTGGAGCCCCTTTTCCACCGTTCGAGTCCAGTGTAGGGGAAAACCAGTCGAGGACCAGACGCGAGAGAGAGCATCTGAGTGTGCACACGTGGCTAGGGTTGGAAGACTCTATGGTGTCGAGGTGCCAAGCCATAGGCCCTAGCTGGTCCTACCCTGTGTGTGTGTGTGTGTTTGTTGTGTTATATTTGTTGTGCTTGCTGTACTGTTGAGCCTGCGAGGTTCTAGTTTCTTGACGCACTTCTGAGAGGAGCGGGGTGTCACGCCACCGGTTTTGTGTGCTTAGTGCAGTGTTTTCTTACTACAGTTTTACTTTCCTACACTGCTTTTTAGTACTATTACCGGTGGGGGTTAGTGTCCCTACTAGGTCTCTTCTTGAGACTCACTCCCTTCCCTTTTAGGTGGTTCGTTGTCGGCTCCAGGTGCTGAGGAGCCAGGTCACTCCGGTGCCGGACCTGCTTAGCTGCTAAGAGTAGTACTCTAGTGTACGTACTTGTTGTACTCTTTACTTTTATTGGATCTGCTCTGAGTTGTACCATTTCATTATATATATAGTGGTTTGTTTAAAATCATTGTGGTGTGTATATTTTCTTATATGTTCTTCTCAGACATTCTCTTTTAACCATTCCGAGCTTCGGCTCGTGGGTGGCGGTTCAGGGTTCGGGTTACTGGTAGGTAACCGGTAATTCAGATCTTGGGTTGTTACAGTTGGTATCAGAGTATGGTCTGACGAGACATATAAGGAAATGTTCATATTGGTAACTCAGAGCATGAAGAGTACAGTAGCAGTAAGCAACCAGAGCTATTTTGTAGTACCCCGGAAAATCCATTAATTAAAAATTATGGATAAATCGAAATTTTATCAATTAATAAATTCAATTAATTAAAATGGTACGCATCATTATTGCATGCGTATAAACCCCTATAAAAATTTCGTAAAAATATAGTCATACTTTAAATAATGTTCTCTAATGACCCATCAAGAAATTTGGGCGTATAGAAAAATCATTGGACTTAGTTTAAGAATTTATGCGACTTATTAGCATAATTAAGGAATAAGTCGAAGAATCTTATTTTATGATCAAAGTGGATTATAAATTAAAATAAATATATGAGTAGACTTTAAATAATATGGGATGATAGCCCATTATGATATTTGGACCAATGGACAATCTTGGCCATAAATAGATTCTTTAATGAAAAGGATAAATAAAAACCCATTAAGTAAAGTAAGTACATGGGTTGTACAATTAAGCTCACATGAGTTATTGGGCCAAGAGTAAGAGCTCAAATGATGAAGGTTAGAAATATTGGCATGAATAATATTTAATTGAAATAAAAATATGAAATTACTTGAATAAGTGTGATAAATAGATTACATAAGGATAAATGGTGAATAATTGGAATTAAATCAATACCCATTAAGTCAAATTAGTAATGGGTTTTACTAATGGTCCTAGCATAAAGTTTTGGGCCCAATTATGAAGAGTCCACCATGAGATGAGAGTTAATAAGTGAAATTCGTACCTAAAATATTAATAAATAGAAAAGGGTTAAGATAATGAGTATTTTAACTCTTAATCATCTTAAAAAGAATCCTAACCCTAGTCTAACCCAATAGGACTCTATCCTAATCTAAAATTGGGATTTAGATGAGAGACAATTGGGTTAAATATAAGAGACCCAAATTAAATAGGGAAATTCGTAACTATATTATCTCTTAATTAAAAAGGGGTCATTAAAGTACTAATATGACATATATATCTTAATAAGAGTCCTAATCCTATCCTAAACCATTACCCACGAAATTAGACTTCTCCCTTACCCAATTAGATAGATATAGCAAGAAAAATATGTGATAATTATGGAATTCGTAATTAAATGAGGAGGAAAGAGTTTTAGGTGATTTAGAACTCTACAAGCCATCAAAAACCCCATTTGACCTAGCACCCCACATTTTCATGCTAAGACTTTTGGAGAGGAAGAGGAGAAGATTTGGACCAAGGAGCAAGGAAGGAGAAGGTTTGGAGCAAGAAGGGTTTTCATAATTTCGTCATCCAAACTAAGGCTTTCTTACTCCACGAAAAAGGTAGGCAATCTCTCAAGCTAAAATGTGAAATAATTACCCTAGGTAGCCTTCATGTACCTCTTCAAAAGCCCTATAGTTTTGTGGTATTTCGTTCACCCATTTGGGCGAATTTAATTCATGAATTCTTGCTGTTACTATGAACTGAGATCTTGTGTTTTCTATAATCCCCAACGTGTACTTGCTCTCATGCCTTGATAAAATTTCAGATATACTACATCTTATTATCTTTCAACGCCCCGTCTTGCTTGATTTTGATCTTCCATGAGGGAGAATTAAATCTTTGAATATCTATCAGACCTGTGCACTTGACCCTCGTTTCCTTTTTAACCGTGCAAACTTGACATATTCCATGATAAAATTATCATAAATACCACTACATGTTAGCTTTCAAAATCCGCTGGTTTCATAATTTTCATCTGTATACATCTCTAATTAATTCATTGAACCCTGACTGTGCCTGTTTAGGTCACCGAAAAGTAACCTGATCAATGCATATCTAAACCTTGTCTATTTTCAAATTAATCGTGCATGTTGATAGATATACATGTCTACTTTCGTTTAAAACTAGTTTCGTACTTTTTGGATCACCGTGCGATTTTATACTGATTTTAGAATGACCCTGTGTCAAGAGGGGTCCACCCCAGAGAAAAATAGAAAAAAGGCCGGACATCCCTGTTATCGCGGCGGCGCGACCCGTCGCGATACGGGGAGGTCGCGGCCGGCTAAGGCGACGTGTTCATAACGCGGCTGCCTGTACCGCCGCGTTCTCAACCCCGAACCGGGCCAGACCAGGCCGGTTCACCCGTCGCACCAGGCCGCCCCGTCGCGACCTGGACCGCGACGGGAACTCCCGCCGCGTTAGCAGTTTGACGCGCCCATGTGCCCCATCGCGATGTGATCGCGACTTGCACCCCCGTCGCGTTCTTGAAATTTCGGCCAGAACCTTTAATTGCTCTTATATCCCTGCTTTAAATGCCATCTAATCTTGTACAAGTTAAACCATGTATGTTAAGCTTAATAAATGATCTGAATATTTTTATTGGATAATATTTAAATGATCTTATTAATTTAAAAGCCGTGAGCACGACTTATTCTATTCTCATGATTTCTTTACACTTGCACACTAAACATTGTTTATTACCATTTGACCTATAAATTACTCAATAATGTATCTGGTAATTAAGTGAAATTAATTACCTAATTTCCCTATTAAAATGACACATGTCTTCGTTTTACTCGCGTGATTTGTACACCGTTATCGCGTCCCTCTGCCTCGAGCACTCGAGGCAAGACAGACAACGTTTCGTTACACACTTTCTCTTGACATGGACCACCTCTCCACCGGAATACTCTCGACTGGACAAGGGACTCCTTGTCAAGGCCTTCGTAAGTCTTCTTGGCTTTGGCGCACGTCCTTAGCCGACGAGCTGGTTGTACCTTTAAATCCGTTACACTCTTAGGGATCAGTACGATCCAAACAGCCTTAGTGAGATCTCTCTTATCTTGTGATCACGCCGGACCATCTGGCTCGTGTACGCGGCACGGCTAATGGCGGATGTGACTTCTACCTGATGCCGGTACCCGACCTGGTACTGTGCAACCGTTACTATCGTGGTTTATCGTTGTTTTACGATTATACCCCTATCTCGTCTACTATCCTTGTACTCATCTGTCACGTTCACTCTACTATCTCGTATATTCATCTAGTACTCTCTTGAAACTCTTGAGTTGTTGTGGCTCCCATTGCTTGTACTATACATGACTGTCTAGCGCCATAATATGGGTCTGGTGACCTACTAACTTTAATGCTAAGTGTACAGGGCACGGAGAGTGTCTGAGGGGCCAATCTAGTCTGGGGGGTAGAGAGCCACCCGAAAATACTTGCAGGGGCTATTGACGGTGTTATGCATTGCACCGGTTCTGACTATCTCGACATTGGCTAGACATTGAATTGTTTTACTATTAGTCTGAGGAGTTCAGACATATTGTGCCAGTTTTGTGCTATTAGTGTGCTAGCACTGACTGATTAACATTAGTCTGAGGAGTTCAGACGAAATGTACTATCGTTAAACGGCTACTGTCCCAAAGTGACTATTGTCGTACTCGACTAGTGCACCGTTGTGCAACCATACACGCTATCTCTTACATGCAATCTCGTTACACGCTATCTTGATATACAAGCTATCTCGTTATACGCCACCTTGATACAAGCTATCCTATTACATGTCATTTTGATACACGCTATCTTGTTATACACTATCTTGTTACACGCTATCTCGTATGTTGTCATCCTAGTTTTGCAATACTCTTGAGAAATGTATTATCGTTCACTATTATCTTATACTATTACTCTCTCAACTATACATGATCGTTCTCTCTAGTTAACCTGCGTTTACAAGACATTAATCACTTAAAGCATGCTTATTTACACGAGATATTAAGTCCTACTGAGCGTTATCGCTCACCCTTCGTTATTTGTTATTGTGTTTTCAGGTAAGTCAAGGATGACCATACACCCAACAACGGGATTGGACTGGAGTGATGAGCGTCCTGAAGTCATAGCGATGGAATGACCTTAGTACCTTAGAGTCTAGTTAGATATTTGCTTTAGATTCTTATCCAATGTAATAATGTCATTGAGCCCTATGTTTTGGCTCTGAATTAGTGGTTGTAATAGTTTAGATGAATTATCAATAAAATGATGAGTTTTATTGCAATTATTGTTCATTAGTTGCTCTGATATTGCGAATGTATGCGCAATTTACATTACCATACTCGTTGTTCATGCCTCCCCGATTTATTCCGCTGCTAAATTAGCGGGGCATGACATATTTTGTGTATTGATTTGTGTGCATGTCCTGTGTAGATTCATTATGGCACCGAGGCGACGTCGTGTTGAGGAGGTGGCTTAGTAGGCACCTCAACAGGAGGCTCGAGATGCCCCGCCACCACAACAGGCACAGCCTGGACTGCAGGACGCACACAGTGGTGTTGCGCCACCGCCACCACCCCCTCCTCAGGCAGCACAGGGGTTTGACTGGACCCGTTTTCTCGAGGGGATGGCGCAACTTGTTGCTCAGCACCATGATGTTCCGGCACCTCAGGGAGGTTCCAGGAGGGTGTTGAGGGAGTTCTTGTAGTTTCAGCCGCCCCAGTTTGAGGGACAGCCAGATCCAGATGCAGTCCGATCGTGGTTGGATGCGATGGAGCGGACTTTCTGTTCCATGGAGTGCACAACAGAGGAGAGGGTTCTGTTGGCGAGCTATCAGTTGCAGGGACTGCATGGCTTGGTGAACCTTAGAGTGGGAGATCACTTTTCAGTCTTGCCCGCTTAGGCAGATCACTTGGCAAGAGTTTGTGGCAGCCTTTGAGAGAGCTTTCTGTCCCACTTATGTCAGGACTGAAAGGCTATACCAGTTCCTAGATTTGACTTAAGGTGAGATGACAGTGGTCCAATACAGAGCCAGATTTGTAGAGTTAGGGCGTTATGCACCGCAGATTATGGCAGATGAGAGCCTGAGGACCCAGCAGTTTGTGAGAGGACTAAGACCAGAGCTCAGGCAGGCGCTGATAGTTGCTCGCATCACTGACCTCGACGCAGCCTATCAGACTATGGCAGCACTTAAGGTTGACACTTTACGGACCCGTGGGCAGACCAAAGTTGTTCAGGCACAGGTGGGTTCGTCCCAGCAAAGACAGCAGCAGAGTAGTTCTCAACAGACCTCTAGGACCACGACCTCTTTTACGTCTTCTTCCGCAGGGACGTCGTCGAGGTCAGGGTCCCGGAGGAGGTTCTGTCGTGACAGAAGGTAGTCAGAGCAGAGGCAGCCTTCACTGGAGAGTGTTCAGCAACCTCAGCAACAGAGCCAACGTTCTTTTGTTGGTCGGTGTTACCGGTGTGACCAGCTGGGTCACATGGCGCGGGATTGCCCCCTGTTACCTCGAGACCCGCAGCAGCAGAGTCATCCTCAGCCATGGACACAACAACAAGTTTCTGTGCAGCAACATCAGCAGACCATGAGTTCAGGTAGGCCAAAGACCAGGGCTCGTGTCATGCACATGACATGAGTAGAGGCAGCTCAGCTTGTGGAAGGTACTGTGACTATTTTTAGTTCTGCAGCTAGAGTTTTGTTTGATTCCGATGCCTCCCACTCTTTTGTTTCTGAGGAGTTTTTAGACTCCCTTGGGGAGCTGGACATGGGAGTGTCTAGCGAGCTTTTGTGGAGCTGCCGACAGGAGACTTTGCTCTTACCTCTTACTGTGTTGAGGAGGTGCCAGTGCAGATGCAGGGTCAGTGTTTGCCATCCTGATTGTTTGCTATGCAGTTGCAAGATTTTGATGTGATTTTGGGTATGGATTGGCTTGAGCAGTACGATGCAGTTGTGGATTGCAAGAAGAAGAGGGTGTACCTTCAGATATCCGGGGGAGCTGACTTCTACTTCCAGGGTCTGATTTCTGCTTTGAGAGCAGAGAGGTTGTTGGCTTCTGGGGACATCCTCGACACAGGATTTCGGCTACCGCTGCCGGAAGTGGCGAGGGATCTGTTGAGCGCATGGAGGATAGCACCGATCTGTTGAGTTATGGTTATTTGAATAACCATACTCACTGACTTGATCATTGCTTTGATCTATTTTTTGATGATGACATATTCATGGTCAACCATGTTAAGCTGTTCTTAATGATGAGACAACTGTTTTTTATGATGACATATTTGTGTTGTTGATGGAAAACCTCTCAATCATGCTGAAAATTCATGTGTCAAGTTATTGCTTATGTGTGTCGACACATGTCCTTCTTGGTGTCGATACATAACTGCTCTCATGTCAAGTTATTGTCTTTGTGTGCGACACATGATCTTCTTGGTGTCGACACATGATTGCTTTTCATTCAACCTTTATGTTTAAAATGACATGACACTATGACATGATGTTGAGATAAATATGCCTACATGATATCTAATTTGAAGTTTATTTCTTGTAGGAGATTACATGAAAAAGGAAGTGCACATATTGAAGAAACCTAAATCATAAAAGGTTCTGGAAAACCAAAGAGAACAGCAGTTGTCGACAGGCCAGGACTCATCTATCGATAGCCACTGAAGAACTTCATTTCAAAGCTTCTGGAAAAACCAAACTCAGTAGTATCTGTCGACAGCACTGGGTCATCTGTCGATAGGCCAGACAAACCTTCAGAAACATGGTTCTAGAATGCACAAGTGCTGCAGTACTTGTCGACAGCCGATTATCATCTGTCGACAGGAGCTTGCTAAGTCACAACATGTGACAATCATGTGATCTCTATTAGGGCGTCCTCATCTCTCACGAATCCCAAGAGTTGTGTGAGACTAGGACACTCCTATATATAGATCTTTTGGACTCCTTTTCGTATAAGAGAGCCAACACAACTCCAAAAAGGCTAGAGGCGACTGGAAGAGATTTCTCAAGTGCTCTGTTCAGAGATTTCTCAAGTGCTCTGTTCATCTCTAGAAGGTTACAGACCAAGAATCTCATCTCAGGATATCGACTGGTGATCAAGCTATTCATTAAATTAGCAGCAGAAGAAGAAGAGCTTGATGAAGAGCTACTGCAGAAGAGTCCTAGAAGATCATCATCTGATCAGCAACTCCAAGAAGACCTTGATCCAAAGCAGAGCATCTCCTTCGTAAAGAAGAAGAAGAAGAGAAATCCGAACAATAGCAGTCTCAAGGAAGAAACAATAGATCTGTGATCGTGGTGATCAGATCAAGAGTTGAAGAGATCTTTCTTCCTTCATTCATATCTTTCTCAATTCAATTCATATATCTGTGTGTGTGTACTGATTGGAGATCAGTACGTGGAGTTTGTGAAAGTGTGTGCTTTGTGGTCTTTGCTGGCCTTTGCATAGATCCGATTTGTGTGTGTAGTGTGTTGATCAGATCAAGGCTAGAGGATCTGATCTTTTGTGGACTTGATCTAGCATGTGTGTGTGTGGTTGAGCCGTCATGCTCAAGTGTGTGTGTGTTGTACTCATCCTTGAGTAGTGTGTCCTCATTGTGTGAGGGGTGGACGTAGGAGTCACTGACTGTGATTTCCGAACCACCTAAAAATCCCTTGTGCACTGTGGTGTGATTTGTGGTTTTCATTGTATTGCGCTAGATGCATGCATAGGGGTTTCGTCTGCACACTACTTGTTAATTTGTCCACACACATCAATAACATGTTTAGTGCTTAAACTATCTGATAAAATGTTTCACACATTCTAATCACACACATTGCATCAGATCAGTGGGGTTTTTGGTTGAGTAGACTCTTAATCCGAAGTAATTTTTAAATTGCTTAAGTTTCTGCTGTTGCCCAGCTAGCAAGCCCAGAGGGGGGGTGAATGGGATTCTTAAACTTTGATTATCTAAACATGTCAACAAAAACATTCACACAAAAACACTACGTTTGACTGCTAGTGTTAGTAGTAAAGAACACGCCAAACACAAACAAACAATCACACTACACAAGGATTTTATCCTGGTTCAGACCTCCTCTCCACAGGAGTCCTACGTCCAGTCCCTGAGCAACAACTCAGGATTCCACTACCCAAGGGTATAGTCCCCCTTACGGACACTTACACATCCAACCACAATTGGCCTTCTTTTCTCAACCTGAAGAGGAATACAACACCCTGGAACCCAGGTCTTCCTTCAACACGAAGGGAATAAAACCACCTGTTACCAGCAGGTCTTCTCTTCTCAACACGAAGAGGAACAACACTGAAAAGTGTTAAAGAGAAGACAAGCCCCTAGACCAAGCTCATAGAGCAATGCTTGATCTGAAGCAAGACTGAGAGAGAAAGATCTACAATGAAGGAGTCTCTCAGTACACTAGAGCTCTCTCCAAGCTAAGCAATGGACGCAGAGGGCTAAGAGCTACACAAGAGTTGGGAATCAAAATCGCTCTTCTGTTGAGACTCTGTCTGCGTGAAAGATTGCTCTTTTTCAAAAGTTGTGTTCTTAGAGTCTTCAGACTTGAATATATATCTTCTCTTGAGGAAGTAGCCGTCGATATGTCCGTTGTCTCTATGCTCTGGTATACGTTAGACTGCATGGTATTGTAGAGCTTCCAGTCAATGGTCCTTTACATTCCATGCATGCAAAGAGAAGATCCTTCTCGATATCCTTTATCTTTCATTTTGTCCAACGTTGTAAATAGTTGTGCTGTCAGAGACCTACACACAATAAATGCTAAATTATAGACAGCTACGCTGTCTCTTGTTGTCAGTCAACGTTAGAACGAATATACATCAAAATAGAAATGCCATTCTGCTTTCTAAAAAGATGTTTCCAATATAAGCATAGGAATAGAAGATATCTGAGCATGCATTGTGTAGTGAAATGTTCAGTCATAATAAATGCATGGATATCGGAGAAAAGCGAGGGAAGACTTTGACATTCAAAATATTTGAAATATGTTTAAATATCAAGTCATTATAGCTCATGAAATCGTTGTAAGTACGACTTATGAAATCGTTGTGAATGAGTCGTTGTTTATA
The DNA here is from genome assembly GCA_014218235.1 of Colocasia esculenta. Lineage (NCBI taxonomy): Eukaryota > Viridiplantae > Streptophyta > Magnoliopsida > Alismatales > Araceae > Colocasia > Colocasia esculenta. The sequence continues at coordinate 188,825,485 of CM024754.1, read as the reverse complement.
TAAATCGTTGCACATGTATAAGTAAATCGATGTGAACATAAATCGTTATACAATCATAACCAAATCGTTGTAGAGACAAATCGTTATGAGAGTATAAGCAAATCGTTATGAACAAGTCGTTATAACAAATCATTGTCTCACTTATCGAGTCGATGAGTGATCAAATCGTTGTTTTGCTTTATCGAATCGTTACACAGACCAAGTCGTTGTTGTGACTTATCGAATCGTTACAGTAAGCAAATCGTTGTGTAACTTATCGAGTCGTTATAATGACCAAGTCGTTGTTGTAACTTGTCGAATCGTTATGAATACCAAATCGATGTGGAACTTATCGAATCGTTATGAGAGACAAATCGTTGTGAGACCAAGTCGTTGTTCTCACTTACCAAATCGATGTGAAACCGAATCGTTGTGAGAGCAAATCGTTGTTCTCACTTATCAAATCGTTGTGAGAGCAAATCGTTGTTCTCACTTTTCAAATCGTTATGAGAAACTGAATCGTTGTGAGAGCAAATCATTGTTCTCACTTTTCAAATCGTTATGAAATCAATATGATTCTAATGGAATCGTTGTAGCATATAGAGAGTCGATGTGAACTTAGAGAAGTTTCCTGCTTTGAATTTTAAATGCTACAAAGGAAGAAATACTTACATATTTTCTTGATTTCGCCTGATTTACTTCCTATGCCTAAGCTTCACGAAAACTTGTTAGATGATACTTTATTGAAGTTTTTTTAATCACCAAAATAGATATATAACTCATAAAATTATATGGGGATGAACTGATCATCAATCTCCCCCTTTTTGGTGATGACAAAACATAACACAAAAGCATAGATGATTTTAAATAAATCTAAGTGAAGTTTCTGAAATGAAGTTAGAAATGTATTTCAGAAACACAGATTTTTCTCCCCCTTTTTGTCATTAAGCAAAAAGATACCATAATGAGACAAAGAAAGAGAGAAAAGATAAATAAGAGAGCAAAGAAGAGGATTTACATTAATCTTGAGGGGGTACATGGAGATAGTGAGTAGGAGACAAAAGAGAGGCATGGCGGGTTATAATTGGCCAAGCCTGGCGTTCATGCTCTTAAAAGTGAGCTTGAAAGGCTCCAAACTCAATAGAATAGGAAGGTCCCATGACAGGAGCCATCCTCAGGATGTGCAGTTGCCTCTAATCTGAAAGGAAGGAACCATATGCTTTATGGCCAAGAGACATTTTGAGGAGGCAAATGGTGCCAAAACTAGCATGCTGAAGGAACTGATCAATTGAAATAGGATAGAAGAGCTGCTTCTGCTTCAGTTCAAGTCTCATGGCAACATAAACCTTGTATCTCTCAACCCAAATAGCAAATGGATCGCGAACAAGGTGAATGGAGTTCATGTCCAGGAAATCAGCAGCTGAAACAGGAGGCTTATTATGTTTGGCCTGAGAAGCATTCAGATCTGCAAGCTGCTGAGCAGAAAGAGGATAAGAACTGGCCCACTCAGCTGGAGATAACCTCTCACATTCTAACAAAATAGAAGCAAGAACATTTGCATTTATGTGGCCCTGATGATACTCTCTGAACAAGAACTGATTGAAACCGACAAGATTACCCTTCTGCACATGTATTCTCCCCATGACTCTAGCAAAACGCTCGAAAATGATGGAGCCAACATCAGAGTCCATAATCAGAGAATGAAGAGGAGGGAGAAACACTACATCAGGCAACTGGAGTGTAGCAAAATCGACCTTGATGGCTTCGGTATGAGCATCATGGGAACCAAGATTACGAATAGCTTGCCGGAATTGGCCAAGTTGAATTTCAGGTAAATTGTTGAGATATCGGTAGTCATTGAACATTTGAAAATACCTGATTATCTTGATCTCCTTTTGAACAAATGGAGCCCAGGTATCCTTGTGAAGAATTTGGAACCATTCTGAGAGAGTCAAGGAATGATCCCGGGGAAGGAACCTGGCTGACCTGGCATTCAGAAACTTATTGTACAAGATCTTGTGGCCCCGAGCCCATTGATCTTCTGTTTTGGCCTCAGCCACGGAGAAGATTTGGATTTTTCAGATTTTGAAAGAGAAGTGAGAGGGAGAATGATATTTAGGTGGTCTGTTAAGTTGAGATGTGGAAGGCCAAGGAGAGTGGCAAAGGTAGTTTTCTGAAGGAATTCTCTATACAACAGTTTGTTTTTATTATCTACTGTAAGAGAAAACCAAAGGGGTGGATAGCAAGGTTTAGAAGAAAGGGAGTGAGTGGAAGTTAGTCTCATTTTCTTAGGGACATGACTAGAAGAACCTATCCTATGAACATGAGTACTAACCTTTAAAAATGAACGGAGGATAGCTACTTCAAATTCATCTTTGATGTCCCGAAGGAAAGGGGCATCAATTTGAGCACACTCCAGAATAATAGTGATAAAAGAGGGAGGAGTAGGAGGATGAAGGAAGGAGTGAGTTGTAGAGGGAGGAACATCAGATGGTCCAAAGGAGGAAGGACCAGAAGAGGAGGCTCCAGCTGATGAGGAGGCTGGAGGAACCTCAAAAGAAGGAGGAGGTGGAGGAATGGGAGTGGAAGAAATAGGAGATGAGGAGGATTGGGAAGGAAAGGGTGTAGGAGAGGAAATGGTTCTTGGAATGGGTTGTTTGAAGGTGGGAGGTGCTGGAGGTGCAGTGGAGGATGATGGTGGAGAAGGAGGGGCTGGAGTTGGAAGAGGAGAAGAAGTAGGGGGCTCTAGAGCTACAGCTTGCTCTTCTGCTCTGACAGGTACAACCTCTGATTCCACTGGCCCAGGTGGCCCAGACAAAACTTTAGCTGGCTCTGACTCCACAGCCTCAGCTGACCCTGAAGCTGCCACCTCTTCAATAATTTTTGGCCCTGATGGCCCTTGGCTGCCAACATGTTCTGCAGTAGGAGCAGGAGGGGCATGAATGACCTACGCCCTCACCAAGTCTATAAGAGTAGCTATAGACTCCTTAATGCTTATGAGCTCACTTCGCACCCATCTAACTGCATTTCTAACCATGCCCATCTCCTTAGTTGAAGTACTCTGGCTTATAAAGATAGATGCAACATCGGATTGCACAGAGCATAAGATCTTTCCTTGTTCATCCATTCTATCAATTAAAGGCTTCATATTGATCTTCAATTGCTTTCTCTTCAGCCTCTTATGTGGCTTCCTGATTAAGAGGGGAATCTCAGAAGCTACTTCTTTCCCTTTGTTATTTGCCCTAGCAATGGGCTCCACATTATCAACAATTGCCTCTTCATCTGAGGCACTTTCCACAATTCCTTCTTGAAACTGATTATCAATAGGGACACTAGCAGTGTGCTCCCCCTGACTTGTTTCCAAATTGACTGAATGCTCCCCCTCAATAGGAGCATCCTCCATCAAGACATCTTCATGGTGGTCGACTGCCACAACTTCAGATTCAAGTCTTTGCTCCCCCTGAGACTGAGTTTCCTTCTCAACAGATTGCTCCCTCTAAATAGGAGCATCTACCATTTGCACATCTTCATTGTGGCCTGCTGCCACAGCCTCGCTACCGACTTCTTCAGCAACTCTTTCTTGCTCCCCTTGAGTGCTGGTGATAGAATCCAGCACACTTCTAAGGATGGATCCCACAACTAAAGTGGGGGTGGCAACTTCTACAATTTGCTCAACGGGCTCAATAAATTCTTGAGGAATGTCCTCAATCTTGTGCACACTAACCACTGAGTCTTCAACTCTGATCTCTGCTGCATTTCCTTGGATATCTGCTGCTGTTGCTTGTTCCTTTTGAACCACTGGAATTTCGGCCCTGATTTCTTCATGCTGCACTTGGACCACTGGCACTTCTGGCCTGGCAATCTCTTGCTCAACTTGAACTTCTGGTGCTGCTACTGCTGCCTCTTCTTGGACCTCTAGAACTTCACCAATAATGGCCTCGCCCTCTGCTGCTTGGACCTCTAGAACTTCCTTTTGAACCACTGGAATTTCGGCCCTGATTTCTTCATGCTGCACTTGGACCACTGGCACTTCTGGCCTGGCAATCTCTTGCTCAACTTGAACTTCTGGTGCTGCTACTGCTGCCTCTTCTTGGACCTCTAGAACTTCACCAATAATGGCCTCGCCCTCTGCTGCTGAGGTCTTGGTCCACACACCACCAACAAGAGAGAATCCGCTTTTCTTAAGATTCCTGGATCGGATAGCTTGGCCCATCTTCTCTGAGACTGCCCCATTCAAATTTACTCCAAAGTGCTGGAATATCTTGGTTAGCAAATGGGCATAAGGAAGGGATACATTTAACTTACTCTTCTTGTCCCAAACCTGAGCATTTTCAAATTTCATCCTTTCTATGATGACCTCTGCCATATTAATATTCTGGTTCTGGATAGCCCAAAACATCATGTCAGAATCTGCCTTGGTGCATGTGGAGAAGGTCGTACTCCTGGGCACCAGAATCTGACAAACTATGAAATGCAATAGTCTATTGAATGCGTTCAACTGATTAATATCTATCTTCCCATCTTTCAACTTGAACTCGGGACCAACAATCCCCAAACCCTTTGCCTGAACATCGACAGTGTGAACTCTGTTGTGCCCAGAGGTAGTGACACCAAACAAAGATTCCAAAACACCATAGGTGATCCGAATCTGGGTTCCTTTGACCATGGATGTCAAGGACCCATCTTCCTCAGACTTCAAACAGACATAAAACGCCTTGACCATGTCTGGATAGCTTACCTCTAAGAGTGTTGCCATCTTCGTCCACTTCAATCTCTCCATAGCAGCAACAATGCTGTGCATCCCATTATTTTCCAAATCAACCACATCCATTGTCTTGTGACTGCACAACTTGGTCTTCACTGAAGCGAACCTTTCTTGTTGCTCTGCGGTGAGGAAAGCAGCCCCATAGCCCCCGACGGTGCCGGAAACTCCAGAAACGACCATGGTTTTGAATGAAAAAGGTTCTGTATGGTCGAAAGGAGGATTGGAGCAAAAGCCCTCAGAAGATTTTTTCGCGGGAAGGGATGGAAGCTTTGAAATCGCACAAAGTCAATGCCAGAGTCGATAGGGTTTTAAAAGATGTGCGGAATTACACAATATGGTAATCTAGAAGGGGGGTTGAATTATTACTATCAATTAAAAATATAATGACCTTCTTTTTGATGGAAACACAGACTTTTGATACTTCAAACAGAGTTTAAACCAAACTTAGATGTGTGTTAGTTGTAAGTAGATAGAGTAGCAATTTATCTAACGTGTGAAAGATCAACGTGCCTACCAAACATCTAGCGTGAAAAATTCAAACCACAGATACGATGATTTAAGGTGGTTCGAAGTACACAACTTATGTATCCTATGTCCACCGTCCACACACACACGCAGAAAGACTGCTTATCAGCAAGTTCACTCGCTACAGCACACACACTCACGTAGTCTGATGTAAACCATGATCAGAACAACATGAAAAACATGAATCAAGCACAAGGACGCTTGACTCAACAACACACACACACCAGATTTGAAAAACAGAGATAAAGAAGAGTTCGGAGTTGAGATTTCAAATCCTGATGTGGAACTCTTTAGATGATCGTCCCGATGTTCTTCAAGCTTTGTCTTGACAGGTATCAGTTGATGGAGAAGCTTGAGAGACGGACAATCTGGCTTCAATCCCGTTCAGAAGATGTCTCTTTGGTTGCCTGGACGAACGGTTGAAGCAGAGCAGTAGAAAGATCTTCTCTCTTGAGACTTTGCTTAGGGTTTTGTGTTGTGGCTGCTTCTGTACGAAAATAACTCCAAAGAGTTTCTTTTATATGGGTGTTCAAGTATGGCGAGTCGTGGTAAAAGGAAACACCCAAGTCGGAAACATATGGAGATCTCGTATTGAGATTTTCTCTTCGTCTGTCGACAGCAAGAATTGCATCTGTCGACAGATGTAGACAGACTTGCAAAAGGCAGAAGACTGGGCTCTCCGAGAGATAGTTCCATGTGTGGATCTGTCGACAGGCGACTTGAGTCTGTCGACAGGCACACCTTGCCAGGAGCCTGTTTGTTCTGTCTGTGCAGATCTATCGACAGGCATCAGAGGGGCTGTCGACAGGAACATCTTTCCAGTACCCTATAAGATCTGTCTGTGCAGGGCTGTCGACAGGTGCCTTTGGAGCTGTCGACAGGTACTTGTCTTTAGTGCTTTTCTTGACCTTTTTGCTCTTGTTTTGGTACATTGTCTTGCATGCAATCTCACCTACATTTAAGAGCATTGTTAGTGAGATAATGTGAACATTTAGATCATCAAATTAAACATGTGTTTCTTGATTAACATTTGCTTGACTTGTCATTCTTATCATGTTTCACTCATACATATCACATGAAATTGTATTGTTCATGAAATGCTCATTGATTGCTCATCATCAAAAACAAACATCTCAATTATGAATCCATGTAAACCCAACATTCTCCTCCTTTTTGATGATGACAAAATTTCAATTAATGCACATTGATGTTTCTCCCCCTTTTGACAACATCCAAAAAGACACGTCATGCACACATGAATAGAGCAAATAACTGTGATTCTCATTGAAGTAGCAAGCATCAGTTACAAGATGTAGTGACAACGTGACAAAAGAAAATGTAGGGAAGAGTAACATGACCAAGAGAGCAAACTAGTACATCAAGAACAAGACCATGACCATAACTATGACCCAAAGACATTGGACACCTAAACTCTCTAAGCAGCATCATTGCCAGGTGGTGCAGAGGCCTGACGAATGTCATGAATCTCTGTTGAGAGTCTAGTAAGTCTGAGCTGAAGCTAAACTTGAGTATCAGCTAGTGCTTCAATGCTCGTATCAACAGTGTCCAATCGGGCATTTAGGTGCTCAAAGCCTGTGGTCATCTGAAGTTGCATCTGTGCCATTTGAGCAGTGATGAAATCTCAAAGAGATAGCTCAGTAGGCGTTTGGTCATCAGCAGCATCTTCATCTTCATCTCCATCTCCCGGAGCATCTATTGGCTCGGACTGGGAGTCTTCAGGAGCATCCTCACCATCATCAGCAATGTCATCTTCTTCATCATCCTCAGCAGTTGCCGGTCCCTTACCCTTGAGTTCTCTAGACACAACCCCATCAACCATTTTGTAGCCCATCCTGTGAGCAGCAGTGAGATCAAAGGAGCTACGAGACTTGAGGTTTGTCATCTCTTCTTTGGAGATGTGGATGCCGAGGAACAAAAGAAGAGAAGTGATTGTACATGCATAAGGCATAGACCTATTGGAATTGCGAAGGCATACCCGGATGTGAGAGAGTAAAAGGAGTGGTAGGTTGACTTGTTCACATTTAAGAAATGCGTGAAAGAGGGATTTATGAATGGCAGTCACAAGTTCTCGACTACGATCCTTGGGGACTATGATTGTGGTAAAGATATGGTGGATGAGACGATGAAGAGGAGAGAAGGAGTTGGCATTCAGTTGCACACGATCTTTAGAGGAATTGTATGGCTGCCCAGTGATGAGCGTATAGTACTCAGATGCCAATGGGTGATGTTGCATGATATCAAGGCTAGTATTTGGAAGTTGAAGTGCAATAGAGAAAAGATTAGGAGTGATCAGAAACGGGGTGCCTTTCACCTTGGTGTAAAGATCACCTTGAGCGGTTTCCCGGAGGTTGTATAGAACTCCGTCACAACGGCCGCGTGTGAGAATAGCAGAAGGGAGACCACCTCTGGGTATCAAAAAGTGGCAGCAACTCGGGAAACATGTCATCCAGAGACCTGAAATCAACATATCTGCGCTGCACGAACTTGGTGAAGGTGCCATGAACATTGAGAAGTTGCAGATCTAAAGGAATAACGAGTTCCGACAGCCGATCATCCCGATGCTTCGTCCGGCGCTCGGTGTGAGCCCTGAAACCCTCGCCGGCTTGGGGAGAACAAGGACGGCGATGGGAGACAAGCTTCTTGCTTTTGGGAGCCATCAGAAAGAGGAATCCCAGAGTAGAGAGGGATGGGAAAAGTGGGAGGAAGCACGAGAAGGAGGAGACACCCGGAGAGGTAGACTCTGCTCTGCGCCCTGGAAAGAAAGGGCTTGGGAGAAGATGGAAGGAGGAGGGAATTTTTGGAAGTGGAAAAGGGAGGAAAGGGTCGTGGGGTCCTTTTAAAGAAAGTGGGAAGGAATTTGAAAGGACTAGGACCCATGAAATCCGCCCTTGATGGCCGCCCATTGGGCTTCCAAAACAGGTCTTGCCGCCGGCTGTCGACAGGTGAACAGTGCCCTGTCGACAGGCACTTGCAGAAAATGTGCCAGTGAAGTATTTTGACAGAATTTTCAAGGCAATGAGCGTCCAATGTGTATATAAGATGGAAAATAGGTAAATACACATTATAAAATGTCATACCCACTAATAATTAGGACATGTCAATTATCGACAATGGTTGAGTGATAATATTCCAGGAATCTTAAGTTATGGCATTTAGAAAACACCGGTCAAGAAGATATGAACATAAGATAACCCCTTTGGATAAAACCGTTGTAGAAAAACATGTTCCTTTGAGGGTCATGTTCAGATGGTACTTTAAAAGTAATGTCTACATGGGCGATTAATAATAAACAACACATTGCCTTTGATGTAAAAGCATGGAGGCTACACTCTATTTCTAGCATTGATTTTTTGTGTCAAGTTAATGTGGGAAAAGTAGTAATTAGGATCACTTTCACTTTTTGACGTGAAGGTAGACATTTGGGATGCCCGTACCCCCAGTTACTCAGTGTAAGTGACCATCATACTATTTTGCAGAGATAATGAAAGAACTTTTTGACGCGAAGACAGACATTTGTGATGCCCATGTCCCCGGTTACTCAGTGATTCTCATCATTGCTCTGCCTTTGTCCCATTTCAAATATTTTTATGAACTTTTGAGTGTTTGAAATAGGTAGCTTTTCTCCTTATATATATATATATATTTAACAATCAAGGTCAATGATTATTTAAGGTCAATGGTTAATGTAAAACATTAAGTTCAGAAACCATCTTACTTATCAAACCATTTTAGAAACATGATAATCCACAAGGGAGTTATTCAAGTGAGTTAGGTTAAAATCATTAGATTTGATCAATGTTGTCTAGATGACACAACCTAGACTCAAGCACAAAATATTATATCAAAATCATTGTGATGTGGACAATGTCGTTGATATTATGTGGATGTGAAAGATTATAACATAAGTAAGTCACCAATTTACACCTTAGATACATTAGTGAAGCATGCTCAGGAAGTATGTTGAGACAGGACAATCAAAACTCAGCAAGAGGTGCATCTGTCGACAGCCATTGGGTGCATGTCGACAGATTTAGACAGTGTGAATTAATTGAGTTCAGGGAGGTGGAGTCTATCGACAGGTACAAAGTGGTCTGTCGACAGATGTGAACAGTCTGAAGAATGATGAGTTTCAGAATTGTGCCTGGCTGTCGACAGCAGAAGAAGTGGCTGTCGACAGATGCACACAAGGTGCATTTTCGGGGTTCTGTGAAGGCATATCTGTCGACAGGCTGTTTGGGGCTGTCGACAGGGGCTTTGAAACTGCAGCTTTAAGGCTTTGAATTGAGAGTGATGTGAACCAGAAGATTGAGGGATAAATACACATGGAATATGAAGGGTATCCCTTATGAATTTCACTCACCTAGCCTTAACTTACTCCCCCATAGTGTGTGCATTTGAAGACTCAACAAGCAAGCAATTCAAGACACATTTGCACAGGTTTAGCAAGCAATTGCAGACAAGTTCGTGAATAAGGACAGACCATCAAACAAAAATCCATTTGTGTGCAAAAGTGAATGGTCAAATTGAAAAGAATCCACATACCTAATTCAAAGTAGATGACCTTTATTTGCAACTTGACTATGGATACGTGGCGGAGAATGTTTTCTCACGCATAATGATAGTTTCCAAACAAGCATAACTTGTTCTTCCACAGATCACCATTTGATATACCTCATAGTTGGTGCACACAAAGAACATATACTTCAAAGTTTGGTATAGGCTTCATTGCATTTTGCACAAACCTAATTCTCTTCTCAATGTTGTGAATCTATCCTCCGCCAATGGTTTTGTAAAAATATCAGCTAATTGCTTATCAGTGGGTATGAAGCTGAGCTCCAAGGATTTGTTGGCTACTTCATCTCTCAAGAAGTGATGACGAATCTCAATGTGTTTTGTCCTAGAGTGTTGGACTGGGTTCTTTGAAAGATTGATGACACTAGTGTTGTCACATAAGATAGGTGTGCATCCAATGTCAATATTGTAGTCAGACAGTTGACTTTTTATCCACAACACTTGAGCCGCACAACTCCCTGCAGCAACATACTCTGCCTTGCAGTGGAGAGTGCAACCGAGTGTTGCTTCTTGGATGCCCACGAAACCATGCAACCACCAAGTAATTGGCAGTACCCACTAGTGCTTTTCCTGTCTATCTTACATCCAGCATAATCAGCATCAGAATATGATATCAAGTCAAAGCTACTTCCTGCTGGATACCAAAGACCCAAATCATACGTACCTGAGAGATATCTGAATATTCTCTTAACTGCAACCAAATGGCTTTCCTTTGGACTAGATTGATATCTAGCGCAAAGGCAAACACAGAATTGTATATCGGGTCGACTTGCAGTAGGATAAAGGAGTGAGCCAATCATACCTCAGAATTGCTTTGCATCTACCGGTTTACCTTTCTCATCATTTTCCAATTTTATGCTTGTGCTCATTGGTGTTGAAGCAGGTTTGGCTTGCTCAAACTGAAAACGTTTCAAGAGCTCCTTTACATATTTTTCTTGATTAATGAAGAAGCCATCTTCATGTTGCTTCACCTGCAAACCAAGAAAGAATTGAAGCTCCCCCATTAGACTCATCTCAAATTCACTGTGCATATGTTTGAAAAACTCCTCACACAGTGATGGGTTAGTGGAACCAAATATAATGTCGTCCACATAAACTTGAACAACAATTATGTGATTGTGAACTTTCTTAGTAAATAGAGTTTGGTCCACTTTACCTCTTGAGTAGTTTTTACTCACCAAAAAGTTGCTCAGTCTGTCGTACCAAGCTCGGGGTGCCTGTTTCAAACCATAGAGAGCTTTGTGCAGTTTATAAACATGGTTAGGCATTTCAGAATTTTCAAAACCGGGTGGTTGAGAGACATAGACTTCCTCTTTGATGTAGTCATTCAAGAAAGAAGTTTTAACGTCCATTTGAAAAAGTTTGAACTTATGTGAGCATGCATATGCCAATAAGATTCTCACTGCTTCAAGTCTAGCTACAGGGGCAAAGGATTCTTCAAAGTTCACACCAAATTCTTGATTGTATCCTTTTGCTACCAGCCTAGCCTTATTTCTCACCACTTCACCCTCTTCATTTAGTTTATTCCTAAAGACCCATCTTGTTCCCATGACAGAAATTTCAGGGGTTTTGGGAACTAAACTCCAGACATTGTTTCTTTGAAATTGACCAAGTTCCTCATGCATAGCGTCAATCCATGAATTTTTTTTTAGGGCCTCTTCAACATTTTTTGGTTCCACTTGAGAGACAAAAGCTAAATGATCTGTTCAACTATTTGTCTAACTGAGACCTAGTTTGAACTTTATTATTTATATTCCCTAACACATTCTCAAGTGGGTGATCTTAGAATACCTCACATTGGTGATTGTTGAATGACCTGGTTGATTTTGGACTTGTGGAAGTTGATCTTGTGGAGGTTGTTCTGGAGGAGGGTGTGCTTGAGGAGTTTCATCTTGAGGCTCTTCCTCTTGTAGATCTTCTTCAGACTCAACATCTTGTTTTCTGAACAGTTTTTTGTCATCTTCATTGTTACGCCCCGACACGGAATATCGGAGCGCGAAGGCAGTTGCAAGTGAACGGGTATAGAGCGAGTACTAGACATCAAACCATTGAACAAGAATAAATACTAAAACAATTTCATTCATTAATAATCTTTCAAATGTCTAGTTACAACCACTAATATCAGAGCCATCCTATTGGGCCCGATTACAAAAAGACTGAACTTTCAAACCTAACTACTACAACGCTAAACCTAGTAATAGGATGCTAGGGTACTCAAGACATCACTCCATGTCATTCCCGTCCTCTTGAGTGTATGGTTCATCCTCGGTCTCACCTGGGAACACAACGACAAATAATGCAGGGTGAGCGATAATGCCCAGTAGGACTTAAATCTCAGGATCAAGCATGCTTTAAGTGTTTAATGTCTTATAAAGCAGGATAACTAGAGAGAATAACTAGAACGTACAGCAAGTACTGGTACACGATAACGAGGAATATTAGCACAATGCACGAGAGTATAGCACGACAAGTTTTTATATCGGATTGGCCGTATAACAAGATAACAAGTAAAGTTGCACAACAGTGCACAAGTCACGATAGCAAGTGTTGGTCGATATTCTTTCAACCACGAGATTCAAGTAAACCAATAATTGACTGTTTGATTAATTGATTGCCATAGATCAAATCTTGCGTGTTCATGCGTTAGGTGTATGCCATCACCTTGATCATTAGACTCTCGCGAGTTATAGCCTTTCAGGTGCTCCTCCCAAGGACCAGACCGGGCCCTTATAATGTTGCCTAGCATAGTCATGTTTTTATCGTAGACAATCAATTTAATGGCCAAATAGAGTACCAAGGAATAGATGAGAGTACTAGACGAATAGACGAGATAGTAGAGTGAACGTGAATAGATGAGCGAGTAGAGTATAGATGAGGGCTAAGGGACAATGCACGTAACCTTCCGAGTAACAGGCGATAGTAACAGTTGCACAACACGCATACATGGTGTTGGCAGTCAGGTGGAACTCACGATCTTCCCGCTGGCCATGTTATGCACAAGTCCAGAGGTTCGACGTGATTCAAGGTAAGAGCGAACTTCTAATAGCCGTTTGGATCATATCGATCCCTAAGGTGTAATGGGTGTTAGGGTACAACTGGCTCGTCAACCATGTGGGAATCCATGGACAGAGGAGACTTACGGAGGCCTTGTGCAAGGGTTCACTAGTCCGGCGAAAGGAATATCCGACGGAGAGTTCACCACAAGCCAAGTAAAGTGTGTATATAAAAACAGGTACTCGACGTTCTAGAGGAATTCTAGAACAGTGGAGTGTCGATATCGATATATAAACAACGCAAGAAACGAATACAAATCCTTTAAAATAGGGCAATTAATATACTTTAGTGTAATAAATTACCAGATACATTATGAGATATTATATGCCATACTTCAGCCATATATGGATGGTTCATGTGTGTGCATGTGAGAGAGAAATCATAGATAGAAAAGAAGTTGTGAATATGTATTTTAAAGCATTCAATATAGCTCCATTTTAAAACAGATATTTTTACTGCGTGTATGACTGTTTTTACTGCATAAAGTGAGAGTAACAAATTTTATGGGTTTTCATGCAAAATCCTATGAACGCGGCGTAGGCCAGTAAGGATCGCCACAGGGTCAGGGCAGATCACGACAGGGTCCTGTACGGGTCGTGACAGGGCTGTCTGCTCAGGCGGCCAGAACGCGACGGGGTCTCCTGTCGCGTTCAGAACACGACAAGACGATGGTCGCGACGGCTCTGAGAACATGGAGTGTCGAGCCATCGCGTTCTCAGGTACTTCACCTGAGTTCGAGCGGGAAACATGTTCTACATCGGATTGCATACCAACTTGACTTGTTTGGACACAGGGTACTTTGAAAAATCATAACTAATTACATAGTTGATGAAAAATCATGAAACAAGTTGCAAATTAAAGTAGACATGTAAGGGTACATCCAGTAAATCGGAATTAGAGAGAGAGCATGGTTCATATAGGGTTTTAACATGAGCAAGAACAAGTTATTCAGAACAGGGCACAGAGAGAAAGATTGATTAAATTTGATCAGCATGCTCGATGAAATTTAGGGCTTTTAGGGGCAAGAGATCCCTAACAACATGAAGTATCTACAACAAGAATTTCGTAGCATGGGATCAAGTATTCATAGAGATTTGAATTAAACATGATGTCTCGGGGTTATCATGTTTGCAGATCTTCTAAAATCAAGAACAAAAGATTGGCTCGATGAAAAAGAGGGAATCAAGAGGGCTTTTGTTCCTGGTGATTGGAACTACCTACAGACGAGTTTAATTTAATTTTGCTCGTGAGAATGCCTACCTTTGACTCGATTTATCTTCTAGGGCTTAGAACTCCAAGAACGAGGAAGAAGCTCCAAGAACTCCTTCTCCCCACGAGATCCTCTCCTCCTTGGCCTCTTCTCCATGTCCAACAACCTTTGGCAACGAGCTAGGGTCGGCCAAGAGGGTTTAAGAGATGTATTTATATAAATACAAGTTCATATTCCTACTACTACTCAAATTCCTATTAATTATGAGATTTCCTAACTCCACATTTCCTCTCTTGCTTTCCAATCTCTAATTGGGTTAGGATAGTATCTAAATTCATGCTAGACTATATGGAGTAGGTTTAGGAATCCAATTCCAACTCTAATTGCCACTTTTATTGCTTTAATAACCCCTTTCCAATTAGAAGATAATTAAACTCCAAATTTAGGGTATTTTCTTATTATTCTCCCTTTGTAAATTCATATTTTGACCCAATAAGTTATAGAGAATCCATTAAGCAAAGCCCATTACTCTTTTCCATGGGTTTTATTTAATGCTCTTTTCATTGAATATCCCTTTAGCTGAGTTTTTAATTTATTATTTAATTTTTATTTTTCTCAAAAATTCAGGTTGCTACATTCATCGTTGTACCTGCGAAGATATCCACTTTTATTTTTAGAAGCTACTTTAGAATTTCCTTTTACTTTTGCTTGTAGTTCCTCAATTGTTGTTTCTGCATCTCCATCTTGAGTCCTATGAAGGTTTTCAGTTGAAATTCATCAAAAATAACATGTGGAGTTTCTTCCACAGTTTTATTCTTAACGTTAAACACCCTATATGCTCTAGAGCGTTCTAAGTATCCAAGAAAAATACCTTGATCACTTTTGGCTTCAAATTTGTCTAAATCAACTTTATCATTGTTATGAATAAACACTTTTGAGCCAAAAACTCTGAAATACCCAATACTGGGTTTCTTACCTTTGAGCAGTTCATAGGGGGTTTTCTTTATCATGGGTCTTACCATGGCTCTGTTGAGAATGTAGCATTCATGAGGTGTTTACTGTTTCTGTCCAAAAACTCCTTGGGAGTTGACTTTCGACCAGAAGAGTACGAGCCATTTCCACCAGGGTTCTGTTCTTTCTCTCCACGACACCATTTTGCTCCGGAGTCTTTGGAGAGGAAAATAGGTGTTCTATTCCTTGGTGCCTGCAAAAGTCAGAAAATGAGTGTTATCAAACTCCCCCGTGATCAGTGCGGATTGAACATATCTTATTAGCATTTCCATGCTCAATCTTATTAATAATTCTTCAAAGATTTTCAGTGCTTCATTTTTGTGAGCCAGAAAATTTACCCAAGTGAACCTAGAAAAATCGTCTACAATGACAAAACCAAATCGTTTGCCATTGAGACTCAGTGTTCTTGTAAGGCCTCTAATTTCCGTCGCATTAATTGTATTTGTGTGTGTATGTTTGTACTTGTGTATGTATGTACATAACTACGTACGCATTAAAGTAGTATAATTACGTGTGCATGTGTTTATATTAAGTATAAATAATGTATGTATTGCATGATGATAGTATGGATACAATACCATATGTATATTGCATGTATAGGTGCATGGTATGCATGGTTTTCTGCATATTTAAAGTTTTGGCGAAGGTCACCTTGGCATCAACCCTAGGCCGTTTAGCAGGTGTCAGCGTCCAGACATGGACACCAATGCTCATTCCGGCGTCCAGCGATATGGACGCCAATTTCTCTGACCTGCATGCGTTGCAGAGCCAGAAAATTCGGGAGCAAGGTATGGCCACCCATGGGGGATGTCCCCCAACGGCTCTGAGGGTGTCCCATCACCCTAGTGAGTGGGAGAGAGAGACCTCCTAAATCCTGAACCCGAATTGGACTCTCCCACTCTTCCTTCACCCTTGCAAGAGGGAAAGAGAGAAAGAAAAACCCTAGGAGCAAGTTTGAGAGAAAACCCATTTGCCACCCAAAAAATCCACATCCCTGGACCTTGATCCGGCGTCCCCCTGCTGCAAGGAGGTTGCTGGACCAACGAGGAAGGCTTCCCCGACATTCCCTCGGCGTGGAGATCATCCAAGAACCCGGAGGAAGTGATCTTTGGAGGGAGTTCTGCAACTTTCTTGGAACTGCCCAAGGAGGTCTTCACCGAGCCATAAATCCATTGGAGGAAATTTCTAGAGGCAAGTGACCTATCCCTGATGTTCCCTTATGAGTCTAGGTTGGTTTTGTGATTTTTATGGAATTTTCCTCAAGTCCTAGACCCTCCAATTCACCCACGATTCAGAGCTCGGGTCTGTGTTTCTGCACAGACCTGATTCGACGGCAAGGTCCCTGGACGTCCAGATCATACTTGGCGTCCATCGACCATGCCGCTGACCCTGAGTCAGCAGCCAGAGACCGCCGCCGAGTTCTTCTGGACAGAACAGTGAGCTGTTCTGTCCCTCTTATACATTAATTTCGGTATGTTTTACGTGATGAGGATATATGGTAAACCTTATACTCTATGTATATTGTGCATTGTGGTGTGTGGATGAATGTGGTGTGATGGTGAATGTGGGAAAAAAAATTGGTATCCCTTAAACTTGTGAGCATGAATTGTTGATTCTTGAAAATTTAGTTTTCATGATGAGAATTGTATGAAGCCCTTGGTTTTGGTCTGATCATGAAAGTCAGTGGGTCAATATATGTGTTTTGCAAATTTGGTAAATCATCCATGCTAGTGTCACGTGCTAATAATCGATTCGGTAGAATAAAATGAAAGCATGCAAGAATGATTTGTAGTGTTAAATCCATAGATGTATGAATTAGGGAAATTTTGTATTTCTCAATTCATGCATATGTTAATAGCTTATGTTTGAACAGCAGTGGCTAATTTGCAAAATGTGTTAGACCCATGTTAACTTAAGTTGTTAATAGCATGCTAATTTAGGCTTTGTTTCATTTTCTTGTGTGTTATGGCGTTTCATTTTCTGTGTATTCTAATTAGCTCAGAAAAATCTGAAAATTTGGGGTATGACCTTGAACCCGAAAACAGCATGTGTGTTAAAATTTCAGGTCATTGGATCAGTAAATAAGAGTTATGTGTTTTTCAGGGAAATGTGATAATTCGTGCATATGATCGTAATGTGATTGGATTTTGTTTAACCCAGGAATGATCAGTGTGTTTACCGTGTGTTAAACTCTTGAAATTCTGTAGTACCATGTTAGGAAAAACAGAGGATTCATGTGAGTGAGAAAGTGAATGAGATGAAGTGTTATGTGTAAAACCAAGTGTAAAACGGTAAATGTGTAAATGTGTAACTGTGCCAATGTGACACTGCTTCCGTAGAGGGCAGTGGAGCTGTATCAGGAAAAGCCCCCTGAGAAAGTTCAATGTGTTAAGTGACCCTAAGGGCATTAGGGGGAAATCCTGGAGGTGGACAAGTACCACTGGTTAGGTGGAGACTTGTTCTCCCGGTCTGCGCAGTCCAAGAGTCGCCATTGAATGCCTAGATGGCGTCTATGTGTAATGTGATGTGTATATGTCCTTCTTTGGTGGTTTGGACTATGTGTCACGGCACCTAAAAATGTGTAAGTGTAATGTGAAATGTGTATGTGACCATGTGTAATGTGTAGTGACATGTGAATGTGTATGTGTAAAGTGAACCATGTGAAAGAGAAAACTTGTGCAAATAAAAATGTGAAACTAAGGATGTGGAAATGTGTTATTGAAACCTATGTGATACAAATCTGAAACCATGTGAATTCAGTAAATTCATGTTATTATCATTATGTTTAATGTGCAAAGATGCTTAGAATCCATGTTAGGGATAATTTAGTGAACACGGGCACAAGACTGCATGAATGGTTGTTGATGTGATATGTTTATGCATTGTTGTAGCTCTCATGCATAGGTTTTCAGCCATGAAACCAATAAATCAGCACAACCTAAAGCATGTGAAAAGGTTCATGTACGTGTTTAAAAATGTGTGAATCCATGCTAGTTGTGTTTCCCGTCCATTTATGTAAGAAGTTCATGTTGATAGCTCTCATGTTGTGATTCTTTAAAGATTAAAGTTTCATGAGTAAATTGAATAGAGACCATGTGATAGGTGAAGGTATTTTAGAAATATGAAAGCATGAGTTATGTATAAATTGTAGAACTTTCATGATAGGTTGACAACTTGAAATGACTAACATGCTATGTGTGGCTAATTGTAATGTGCATGTAGAAACACTAGGACTTATAAGTGTATATCATGAGTAGTGTTGCTTGCTGAGTCCTTGGACTCACTCCTTGCTTCGGCGTACAGGTATAGTTGGTGACACGACACCGCTTGAGGAGACGGTGGAGACGGACTCCGAGCGCGGAGACTAGCTAGTTGTTGGAGTTCTTTGAGATTGTGTATTTCACAGTATGTAATTTTGAACATTGTACTAGAAGTATCATGAAGAATGATGTATAGGTGTGGACATTTGTATTTAATTTCAGCAATTTAATCATGTGGATTTTTAGTTCTTTTATGTTAAATGCGAACTGCATGTATGTTTAATGTGGATGATGAATGAATGAAGAAATTGGTCCTTTTACTTCCGCTACTCTGTTGTATATTCGTGTGTATCTCAGCTGTTTGTATCGTTTGGATAAATGTCCCACTGTGGCAGCACTCGCTATACCGACGTGGGTCGGTATGACCGTACCGGTGTATCGAGGGCCGTCACAGAGATTGGTATCAGAGCGACCGGTTGAGATTGCACATGAATATACCTAAGTCATCATCCCCATTGCATGCTAAGTATGTCCACATGTGTAGAAAACACTAATAAGAAGTGGAGATAGATAAGAAATGGTTAGAGAACTTAGTAAACCTAGCTCTAATGGTGGCTGAAATTTTATTACAGCCATGGCTTCCCGTGGACGACGTGGAGGTGTGCCAGCTCGCGACGACGAGCAGGCGTGAGGAGCGGGTGGAGCAGCAGGCCCCGGCCCCACAGGGTCCTATGCTTCCCCCACCACCGCCAGTGGACTATGGAGTATTATGCAAGGTCTGGTGCAAGCCATGCAGACGCAGGTCCACACCCAGGCAGCACTCCAGGCCCAGTTGGAGGCCCAGGTAGAATAATAAACAACTAGTAGTTTGCTATTTAAATTGCATGATATTGTGTTTAGTGTATATTGTTATTGTTTAATGTAGCGGCTCAGGCCCCAGCTCAGGACCATGGTGGACCTTCCATCTGGAGCGATTCAAGAGGATGGCCCCACCCTCTTTTAAGGGGGAGAGTGATCCGCTATTAGCAGAAAGCTGGATGAGGGAGACGGAGAAAATCTTCCGAGCTATCAGGTGTCCTGACGAGGACAAGGTGACCTTAGCCACCTACATGCTACAGGTATGCTTTAGTTTATGCTTGAATGTTGTTGTTAAAGTTAGAATTGTTAGTTGGTGCTTATGAAGGTGTATTGCAGGAGAGAGCTGATGTATGGTGGTCCTCCCTACTGCGTACGCGCTTCGAGGACGGAGCAGTTGATGTGTGGCGTGGGACGCGTTCGTGAGGCTCTTCCGAGCCAAGTTCGTCCCAGAGCATATCCAGACAAGATGGAGCAAGAATTCCTTTCCCTGACACAAGGATCGATGACCGTCCTTGGAATACGAGGCAAGGTTTTCTGAACTTTCTAAATATGCACCACATATAGTAGAGGATGAGCGCAGGAAGACCAAAAATTTTGTGATGGGTCTCAAACCATCACTGAGGACGAGACTCGTGGCGTTCGACCACCGCACGCTAGACGAGGCCCTCAGCGCAGCCTGCAGACAGGAGGGAGAAATGAGCGCAGTATCTGGAAGAAGAAGCTTCGCAGAAGAGGCGCGCGACATTCCAGCGGCAGGATAAAAAGAAAACGGTGTACCAGACACCGCAGAAATCAGTGGCAGCATCAACTCTCAGGTACCTTCTGTACGTTCCCCCGGTGTGAAGAAAGAGTGTCCCCATTGTGGGAAGACACCATGGTGGGACCGAGTGTTGGTTAGTAGCGGGTAGATGCTTAAAGTGTGGGAGCAGCGACCACAAGATCAAAGATGCCCAAGACTTCAGCAGGGAGCTCAGCGTGGAGCGCCAGTACCAGCACGTAGCACAGCAGCCGCGCAGCTGCAGGACGACCAGGAAGGCCTCGAGCCCCAGCTCGAGTGTTTGCGTTAGCTCGTGAGGACGCCGAGCAGGCGGAGCATGTCACCGAAGGTACAGTTTTACTTTTCGGTGTGCACGCTCGGGTTTTGTTTGATACGGGTGCTACTCACTCGTTCATTTCCGAGCGGTTCGCTAGGCAGTTAGCCCTAGAGTCAGGCATAGAGTCTGAGGAGTTAGAGGTTCCTTTGTCTGTGCACACACCCTGCGGGTACGGTATCGACTAGGAAGTGCATTCCGTCGTTACCTGTGTGCATCGAGGATAGATTCCTAGATGGGTGTTTCTTCTTGCTAAAGATGAAGGACTATGATGGTATCCTTGGTCTGGATTGGCTAGAGGAGCACTATGCGTTAGTGGATTGTCGTAGGAAGAAGATTGTTTTCCGCATTCCTGGTGAGGATGAGTCTCTATCCCTTGCCAAAGAACTTAGCGGGAAAGTTAGTTATCTCTGCCTGAAGGCGATGCGCATGGTGAACAAGGGTTGTGACGCGTTTCTTGCCAGCGTTATGCTAGTACCCAATGCTAGTTCGTCACTGACTCTGCAGAGATCGATGTGGTGCAGGAGTTTCTAGATGTCTTTCCCGACGACTTGTCTGGATTGCCACCGGATAGGGAGATAGAGTTCACTATAGAGTTGCTTCCAGGCACCTCTCCTATCTCGAAGGCCCCTATCGGATGGCCCCTGCAGAATTAGCCGAGTTGAGGAAGCAATTGCAAGAATTGCTCGATAAGGGATTTATTCGCCCTAGTGTTTCCCCTTGGGGCGCACCTGTATTATTCGTCAAGAAGAAAGACGGGTCACTTCGGTTGTGCATTGATTATAGGAAGCTAAACCAGGTGACTGTGAAGAACAGGTATCCCTACCTCGGATTGATGATCTGTTTGACCAGTTGCGAGAGGCATCAGTCTTTTCCAAGATTGACTTGCGATCTGGTTATCATCAGTTGAGGATTAGGAGTGAGGATGTGTCCAAGACGGCATTTAGAACCCGTTATGGACATTATGAGTTTTTGTTCTTTCTTTCAGATTGACCAACGCCCCTGCACGTTCATGGATCTCATGAACGGGTGTTTAGTCCGTATTTAGATAGCTTTGTTGTTGTGTTTATTGATGACGTGTTGGTCTATTCTCCGATGAGCCACGCACCGTCAGCATTTGAGGTTAGTCTTAGAAGTTCTCCGTGAGCACAAGATGATGCGAAGTTCAGCAAGTGCGAGTTCTGGTTGCGCGAGTTCATTTTCTCGGCATGTTATCTCCGGCGCTGTTGTAGCAGTTGATCCAGCAAACCAGGCAGTTATGGATGGGAGATTCCCAGGACCCCTTCGGAGATTCGTAGTTTCCTTGGGTTAGCTGGTTACTATCGGCGATTCATTGAGGGTTTTTCATCCATCGCCGCCCCTTTGACAAAGCTGACCAGAAAGGGTGAGAAGTTCGTATGGTCTGAGGCATGTGAGCGCAGCTTTCAGCTATTGAAGGCTAAGCTACTTTGCTCCTATTGGTATTGCCAGTGGTCTAGAAGGCTTTGCCATTTATACGGATGCATCTCAGATTGGTTTAGGCTGTGTGCTCATGCAGCAAGAGAGGGTAGAGGCTTATGCTTCTCGTCAGTTGAAGGAGCATGAGAGGAACTATCCGACTCATGATTTAGAGCTCGCAGCAGTGGTTCATGCACTAAAGATCTGGAGGCACTATCTTTATGGTGTCAGATTTGAGGTGTTTACCGACCACAAGAGCTTGAAGTATCTTTTCTCCCAAAAGGAATTAAACCTGAGGCAGAGAAGATGGATTGAGTTCTTGAAGGACTATGACTTCGACCTTCAGTATCATCCATGGAAAGGCGAACGTCGTAGCGGATGCTCTTAGTAGAAAGAGGTCTTCGCTCCAGTAGGATTGGAAGATGTTGGAGGATGCAGCGTGCTCTATGACCGAGTTAGAGCCATCGTTGTGTCAGGCTTTTTAGCTCAGCTATCCCTTAGATCCTCAGTCTTGGATGAGGTGATTGAGCAGCAGAAGCCGATCCTAGATTGTTAGAGTTAGTGGGTAAGGCGGGCATTGCTCGTGATGAGGACGGTGTGATTAGATTTCAGCACCGTGTTTGTGTCCCCGATGTGGTAGATGTCCGTGAGCATGTGTTAGCGGAGTCTCATAGATCGCGATTCTCTATTCATCCGGGTAACACTAAGATGTATCAAGACCTGAAGAGATCATTTTGGTGGTCCGGCATGAAGAAGGATGTTGCGGATTATGTGTCTAGATGTCTAGTATGTCAGCAGGTGAAAGCCGAGCGGCAGCGACCATCCGACCTTATGCAGAGGATGGATATCCCCGTATGGAAGTGGGAAGCTGTCACTATGGATTTCGTTTCGGGTTTGCCTCGATCTAGAAGGGGCAATGACTCGATTTGGGTGGTTGTAGATAGATTCTCGAAGACTGCTCATTTCTTGCCTATGAAGAGAAGCAGTCAGTAGAGAGTTTAGCTAGATTGTATGTTAGTAGCGTCATTAGATTGCATGGTGTGCCGAAGTCGATCATTTCGGATCGAGATCCGAGATTTACTTCGAGATTGTGGAAGGGTCTTCAGGATGCGTTAGGTTCGGAGCTTAAGCTCAGTTCGGCGTTTCATCCCCAGACCGATGGACAGTCCGAGAGGACTATCCAGAAGCTCGAGGATATGTTGAGAGCGTGTGTTCTGGATTGGAAGGATGATTGGGAGCGTCATTTACCTCTTGTGGAGTTCGCATACAACAACAGCTTTCATGCTAGTATCGGTATGGCTCCATTCGAGGCGTTGTATGGTAGGCCCTGCAGATCTCCTTTATGTTGGGAGGAGACTGGTGATAGGCAGTTGATCGGATCGGAGTTAGTTCAGGAAACTTCGGATAAGATTCAGCTTATCAGGAAAAGGCTTGTTGCGGCACAGGATAGGCAGAAGAGTTATGCCGACAACAGGAGAAAGGATTTGGAGTTTGAGGTTGGCGATCATGTCTTCTTGAAGATATCGCCTACTCGAGGTGTTGTCAGATTTGCAGGCATAGCAAGCTAAGCCCTAGGTTCATTGGCCCATATGAGATTCTCAGACGTTGGGCAACGTGGCGTACGAGCTAGCATTACCCCCAGCTTTGGCTAGCGTTCACCCGGTATTCCACGTATCTATGCTCAGGAAGTATCCGAGATCCGTCTCATGTGATTAGTCATGAGCAGTGGAGATCCAGCCAGATCTTTCGTATGTCGAGCAACCAGTAGCCATTCTTGACCGGAAGGTTCAGCATCTCCGGAACAAGAGTATCGCGGGTGAAAGTTCTATGGCGGAACTTCTCACGTGAGGAGGCTACGTGGGAGCTTGAGGATGCGATGAAGAAGAAGTATCCCTTTTGTTTGAGTAGTGTCGTTCTAACTTCGAGGACGAAGTTTCTTTAAGGGGGAGAGGGTGTAAGGCCCTCTAATTTCCGTCGCATTAATTGTATTGTGTGTGTATGTTTGTACTTGTGTATGTATGTACATAACTACGTACACATTAATTAGTATAATTACGTGTGCGTGTGTTTATATTAAGTATAAATAATGTATGCATTGCATGATGATAGTATGGATACAATACCATATTATATTGCTGTATAGGTGCATGGTAAGCATGGTTTTCTGCATAATTTAAAGTTCTGGCCGAAGGTCACCTTGGCGTCAACCCTAGGCCGTTTAGCAGGTGTCAGCGTCCAGACATGGACGCCAATTCTCATTCCGGCGTCCAGCGATATAGACGCCAATTTCTCTGACCTGCATGCGTTGCAGAGCCAGAAAATCCAGGAGCAAGGTATGGCCACCCATTGGGGGATGTCCCCAAACGGCTCTGAGGGTGTCCCATCACCCTAGTGAGTGGGAGAGAGACCCTCCTAAATCCTGAACTCGAATTGGACTCTCCCACTCTTCCCTTCACCCTTGCAAGAGAGAAAGGAGAAAGAAAAACCCTAGGAGCAAGTCTGAGAGAAAACCTTTTGCCACCCAAAAATCCACATCCCTGGACCTTGATCCGGCGTCCCCTGCTGCAAGGAGGTTGCTGAACCAACGAGGAAGGCTTCCCCGACATTCCCTCGGCGTGGAGATCATCCAAGACCCGGAGGAAGTGATCTTTGGAGGGAGTTTTGCAACTTTCTTGGAACTTCCAAGGAGGTCTTCACCGAGCCATAAATCCTTGGAAGAAATTTCTAAAGGCAAGTGACCTATCCCTGATGTTCCTTTATGAGTCTAGGTTGGTTTTGTGATTTTTATGGAATTTTCCTCGAGTCCTAGACCCTCCAATTCACCCAAGATTCAGAGCTCGGGTCTGTGTTTCTGCACAGACCTGATTCGACGGCAAGGTCCCTGGACGTCTAGATCATACTTGGCGTCCATCGACCATGCCGCTGACCCTGAGTCAGCGGCCAGAGACCACCGCCGAGTTCTTCTGACAGAACAGTGAGCTGTTCTGTCCCTCTTATACATTAATTTCGGTATGTTTTACGTGATGAGGATATATGGTAAACCTTAAACTCTATGTATATTGTGCATTGTGGTGTGTGGATGAATGTGGTGTGATGGTGAATGTGAGAAAAAAAATGGTATCCTTAAACTTGTGAGCATGAATTGTTGATCTTGAAAATTTAGTTTTCATGATGAGAATTGTATGAAGGCCTTGGTTTTGGTCTGATCATGAAAGTCAGTGGGTCATAGAGTGTTTTTTTTCATGTGAATGTGATAATTCGTGCATATGATCGTAATGTGATTGGATTTTGTTTAAACTCAGCATGATCAGTGTGTTTACCGTGTGTTAAACTCTTGAAATTCTGTAGTACCATGTTAGAAAAACAGAGTATTCATGTGAGTGAGAAAGTGAATGAGATGATGTTATGTGTAAAACCAAGTGTAAAACGGTAAATGTGTAATGTGTAACTGCGCCAATTGACACTACTTCCGTAGAGGGCAGTGGAGCTGTATCAGGGAAAAGTCCCCCTGAGAAGTTCAATGTGTTAAGTGACCCTAAGGGCATTAGGGGGAAATCCTGGAGGTGGACAAGTACCACTGGTTAGGGTGGAGACTTGTTCTCCCGGTCTGCGCAGTCCAAGAGTCGCCATTGGAATGCCTAGATGGCGTCTATGTGTAATGTGATGTGTATATGTCCTTCTTTGGTGGTTTGGACTATGTGTCACGGCACCTAAAAGTGTAAAGTGTAATGTGAAATGTGTATGTGACCATGTGTAAATGTGTAAGTGACATGTGAATGTGTATGTGTAAAGTGAACCATGTGAAAGAGAAAACTTGTGCAAATAAAAATGTGAAACTAAGGATGTGGAAATGTGTTATTGAAACCTATGTGATACAAATCTGAAACCATGTGAATTCAGTAAATTCATTTATTTATCATTATGTTTAATGTGCAAGATGCTTAGAATCCATGTTAGGGATAATTAGTGAACACGGGCACAAGACTGCATGAATGGTTGTTGATGTGATATGTTTTATGCATTGTTGTAGCTCTCATGCATAGGTTTTCAGCCATGAAACCATATGAAATCAGCAACCTAAAGCATGTGAAAAAGTTCATGTACGTGTTTAAAAATGTGTGAAATCCATGCTAGTTGTGTTTCCCGTCCATGTATGTAAAAGTTCATGTTGATAGCTCTCATGTTGTGATTCTTTAAAGATTAAAGTTTCATGAGTAAATTGAATAGAGACCATGTGATAGGTGAAGTTTATTTTAGAAATCTGAAAGCATGAGTTATGTATAAAATTGTAGAACTTTCATGATAGGTTGACAACTTGAAATGACTAACATGCTATGTGTGGCTAATTGTAATGTGCATGTAGAAACCACTAGGACTTATAAGTGTATATCATGAGTAGTGTTGCTTGCTGAGTCCTTGGACTCACTCCTTGCTTCGGCGTACAGGTATAGTTGGTGACACGACACCTCTTGAGGAGACGGTGGAGACGGACTTCGAGCGTGGAGACTAGCTAGTTGTTGGTTCTTTGAGATTGTGTATTTCACAGTATGTAATTTTGAACATTGTACTAGAAGTATCATGAGAATGATGTATAAGTGTGGACATTTGTATTTAATTCAGAAATTTAAATCATGTGGATTTTTAGTTCTTTTATGTTAAATGTGAACTGCATGTATGTTTAATGTGGATGATGAATGAATGAAGACATTAGTCTTTTACTTCCGCTACTCTGTTGTATATTCGCGTGTATCTCAGCTGTTTGTATCGTTTGGGTAAATGTCCCACTGTGGCAGAACTCGCTATACCGACGTGGGTCGGTATGACCGTACCGGTGTATCGAGGGTCGTCACAGTTCTAGTAGGTCCAAAAAAGTCCATGTGCAACAATTCATAAGGTTTAGAGGTACTTACCGGTGCTTTTGATTTGAAAGATTTCGAGTTTGTTTTCCATGTGCACATGCATCACAAAAATTTTCATTCTTATTGAAGGAAATTTCAGGAAGTCCATTTACCAGTTTCAGCCTCATGATCTTGTGCAAGACATTGTAGCTTGCATGCCCAAGCCTACGATGCCACAAGGGAAGCTCATCCTGTTTACTTGCAACAAGACACAAATTTTCATTTTCTGGATCATCTAGATCAACCAAATAAATGTTGTTAACTCTTTTTCCAAAAAATTTAAGACTTCCTATTTCCTTATCAACAATTTGACATGAATTTGATTAAAAGACAATTTATGACCTTTATCGCACAGTTGGCTTATGCTAAGCAAGTTATGGCGAAGACCATCAACTAACAGTACATTGTCTATTGAGTTGGAGGCATACTTACCAACCTTCCTGAACCAATGATTGGCCTATATTGTTACCTCCAAAAACAACTTGACCTCCGTCTTTTTCCCAGCAAACAAAATTTGTCTTTGTCGCCCTCATGTGCCTCGAGCAGCCACTATCCAGGTACCATTTGTTTTGATTTTGGGCTGCTAGGCATTCCTGCATATGTGATCAGACAAGAGGTTTTGGTACCCAAATTACTTTGGGTCCCAATGTATCATTCATGCCAAAAAGTAAATGCTTCGGAATCCAAACTTGTTTGATTTTCAGTTTATTTGGATTATTCCAGGGTTGTTTTGCATTGTGCCCAACTTTTTTACAGACATTGCATGATGAGGATTTTTCCAAAGTAGTGGGTTTGTTATTCTGAGGAACATGCATGGGCATTTTACCCTTTTGTTGTCTGGTTAGCTTTTCTTTGGAAGCTTGTTTCCAGACTTGTCGACAACCTTCTTTGGGGCTGTTGACAAACTTCTTAGTTGAGTTAACAACTGAACTGATTTTCTTGGGTTCCTGTTTCTTACCCTTGGCTTGACCTTTCTTATTCTTGGAAGGGATTTGCTTGCTTGTGCTTGGGTTAGAATCAACAAAAGAGGTTATCAAAGTCTCTCCCATTTTCTTTTGTTTTACTGGTTGAAATCCAATCACATGCTTTGCAACAAAGATATTTGATCCTAGAATAGCATCAAGATTTTGCTTTCCCTTTACAAACCTTGTTAAATCATCAGATTTTTCCTTTAAGGTCTTTTTCAGCATGTTCCACTTTTTCTTGGTTTCTTGATGTTCATTTTGAAGAGATTCAAGAGAGTTAGTCAGACTCTCCTTTTCCTTTGAATTTCTTGCAATTTTGTTTTCAAACAGTCCATTTCTTCAATGTGAGCTTCCTCATCTTTTATCATTCAATTTCTTTAGTTAAGGCAACAACTTGTTCATCATTGTGTGTGTTATGAACAAGAATTGATTTTCTTTTCAATGCCTTGTTTTCAGATTTGAATTCACAGATTTTTCAAACAGGACAGTGTATGCTTTTTCCCATTCATCAACAGTATAAGTTTCAAAGGAAGAGTTTTACCTCATTGGAGTCGTCGCTTCTAGCCATTAACACTGAATTTCTTCATCTCCAGAGGCTTCTTGTGTGTCCCTCTTCATCTTCATCACTCCAAGTTGCCAACATTGCCTTGGCTTTCTTGAAGGTGAATTTCTCTTTCTTCAGCTTTTTCTTGAGTTCGGGGCATTCTCCTCTCATATGCCCTTGTTTCTTGTACTCATAGCATACAATGTCAGATCTTTTGTTAGACTCAAATTTATTTGAAAATCTTTCTTTGGAAGGATTTGGAATTACCTGAGCCTTTCCTTTTGAATTTGAGGAATTTCTTGAATTGTCTAGTGAGCATGGCCATTTCATCATTTTCACTATCACTAGACGTTTTAGGTTCATCACTTTCCTGTTGAACATCCTTTTTGGATCTAGAGGAACTTTTGTTTGAAGCTTTTAAGGCAATTGACCTTTTTGGGTTTTTCTTCAGTTTCTTTCCTTTTCACATTTATTTCATATGTCATCAGGGAGCCAATTAGTTCATCCAATTTCATCTTTGAGAGATCTTTGAATCCTCAATGACAGTGGCCTTAGTGTTCCACGAGGATGGAAGAGACGAAGTATCTTCCTTACTAAGTCACTTTCTGAGTATTTTTTCTTAAGACCTTTCAATCCATTTATTATTAGCATGAATCTAGCAAACATATCTGAGATAGTTTCATCATTATTCATCTTAAACATTTCATACTCAGAAACTAGCATGCTTGCTTTGGTTTCCTTACCTCGGATGTACCTTCGTAGATAAGTTCAAGTTTGTCCCACATCTCTTTCGCTGAAGTGCATGTGGAGACTCTTGAGTATCTTTGGGATGTACACGCACTGCATCATGTTCACCGCACTCCAGTTGAGAGTTCCCTTTGCAATCTGGTCCTTCGTCTGGTATCTTCGTCCTCGGAAGGGTGTATGCTCCTTTGCTGACAATTTTCCACAGCTCGAAGTTTTGAGCTCTCAGAAACACCTGCATGCGGTTTTTCCAATAACGATAGTCAGTGCCATCAAAGAAGGGTGGCTGGTCACTGAATGTCCCGGCCATATACCCCTTGTTAGATTCCATGAGATCGAGAATCTCTTGATCGTGAGATCACCAATTAAGACAGTAAATTGGAGAAACCTCTCTTTGATACCAATTGAAAGATGTGCGGAATTACACAATATGGTAATCTAGAAGGGGGTTGAATAGATTACTATCAATTAAAAATATAATGACCTTCTTTTCGATGGAAACACAGACTTTTGATACTTCAAACAGAGTTTAAACCAAACTGAGATGTGTGTTAGTTGTAAGTAGATAGAGTAGCAATTTATCTAGCGTGTGAAAGATCAATGTGCCTACCAAACATCTAGCGTGAAACGTTCAAACCACAGACACGATGATTTAAGGTGGTTCGGAGTACACAACTTGTGTATCCTACGTCCACCGTCCACACACACACGCAGAAAGACTGCTTATCAGCAAGTTCACTCGCTACAACACACACTCACGTAGTCTGATGTAAACCACGATCAGAACAACATGAAAAACGTGAATCAAGCACAAGGATGCTTGACTCAACAACACATACACACCAGATATGAAAAATAGAGATAAAGAAGAGTTCAGAGTTGAGATTTCAAATCCTGATGTGGAACTCTTCAGATGATCGTCCCAATGTTCTTCAAGCTTCGTCTTGACAGGTATCAGTTGATGGAGAACTTGAGAGACGGACAATTGGGCTTCAATCCCGTTCAGAAGATGTCTCTTTGGTTGCCTGGACGAACGGTTGAAGCAGAGCAGCAGAAAGATCTTCTCTCTTGAGACTTTGCTTAGGGTTTTGTGTTGTGGCTGCTTCTGTACGAAAATAACTCCAAAGAGTTTCTTTTATATGGGTGTTCAAGTATGGAGAGTCGTGGTATAAGGAAACACCCAAGTCGAAACATATGGAGATCTCGTATTGAGATTTTCTCTTCGTCTTTCGACAGCAAGAATTGCATCTGTTGACAGATGTAGACAGACTTGCAAAAGGCAGAAGATTGGGCTCTCCGAGAGACAGTTCCCTGTGTGGATCTGTCGACAGGCGACTTGAGTCTGTCGACAGGCACACCTTGCCAGGAGCTTGTTTGTTCTGTCTGTGCGATCTGTCAACAGGCATCAGAGGGCTGTTGACAGGAACTCTTGCCAGTACCCTATAAGATCTTTCTGTGCAGGGCTGTCGACAGGTACCTTTGGAGTTGTCGACAGGTACTTGTCTTTAGTGCTTTTCTTGACCTTTTGGCTCTTGTTTTGTACATTGTCTTGCATGCAATCTCACCTACATTTAAGAGCATTGTTAGTGAGATAATGTGAACATTTAGATCATCAAATTAAACATGTGTTTCTTGATTAACATTTGCTTGACTTGTCATTCTTATCATGTTTCACTTATACATATCACATGAAATTGTATTGTTCATTAAATGCTCATTGATTGCTCATCATAAAAAACAAACATCTTAATATTAATCCATGTAAATCAATAGGTTTATCGTCTCAGATAAAGATAAAGTGACTTTTGAGAGGATGTCGTCATAAATGCGGAAAAAAACAAACAAAGACATGTTCGAGATGAATAATACCTTTTAAAATAATGAACCGTCACCGAAATTTATGATGCAAGCAATCTTTAAATATTTCACTTAATTTCAGGGGAGAGAACAAATAGTTGATGTTCTAAAATAATCATTATTTCAGTTATTTATAGATAAATCTATCACAAATTACACATGCCTAATTCCCTTCTAAGAGATGTAAATCTCTCTTCAGCTAAGGCTTTTATGAAGATATCTGCTAACTGATTTTGAGTATCTATAAATGAAATGTCTATATTACCGTTAGCTACATGATCTCGAATGAAATGGTATCTAACCTCAATATGCTTTGTCCTTGAGTGTTGCACTGGATTTTTGTGAGATTATTGCACTGGTATTGTCACACAACAAGGGAATTGTCTTGATGTGTAGCCCATAATCCTCAAGTTGCTGCTTAATCCATAGGATTGTATACAACAGCTTCCAGCAGCCACGTACTCAGCTTCAGCTGTTGACAGTGCTACTGAATTTTGCTTCTTGAGGACCATGAATTAGACATCCTGCAAGGAATTGACAACACCACGGGTGCTTTTTCTATCTATCTTGCATCCAGCGTATCAGCATCAGAATATCCTACCAAATTAATTTCACAAGATTTTGGATACCACAGACCTAGATCATGAGTTCTAGCTAAATATCTAAAATCCGTTTGACACTAATTAAGTGAGACTCCCTAGAATCTGCCTGATACCTAGCACACATGCATACACTAAACAATATATCAGGTCTACTTGTTGTCAAATAAAGTAATGAACCTATCATACCTCTGTAGAGCTTTTGGTCTACTTTCTTACCGTCCTTATCACTGTCTAGACTTGTAGATGTGCTCATTGGTGTTAACAGTGGCTTGGCGATTTTGAAACCAAATTTCTTTAGTAGCTCTTTGGTGTACTTGGCTTGACAAATATGAGAGCCTTCTTTTCCTTGTTTGATTTGCAATCCAAGAAAATAATTAAGTTCCCCTATCATGCTCATTTTAAATTTTCTCTGCATAAGTTTTTCAAAGTACTTGCAAAGAGATTCATCAGTAGAACCAAATATTATATCATCAACATAGATTTGAACAGTAACACATTTTTAACTTTAGACTTAATGAATAATGTGCTATCTACTTTTCCTCTAATAAATCCATGGTTTAACAAAAATGCACTTAATCGTTCATACCATGCTCTGGGTGCTTGTTTCAAACCATATAAAGCCTTGTGCAATTTAAATACATGATTGGAAAATCAATATCATCAAAACCGGGAGGTTGTTCTACATAAACTTCCTCCTTTATGTAACCATTTAAAAAGCTGATTTTACATCCATTTGAAATAATTTTAAATCCATGCTGATGCATAAGCAAGTAAAATCCTAATTGCCTCAAGTCTGGCTACTGGTGCATAGGTTTCATCAAATCTATGCCTTCCTCTTGATAATAGTCTTGAGCTACCAATCTGGCCTTGTTTCTAGTGATCACACCAGCTTCATCCATTTTGTTCCTGAACACCCATTTGGTGTCAATCATTGGATGATCTGATGGTCTCGGAACAAGGGACCATACTTGGTTTCTCTTGAACTGATTAAGTTCATCTTGCATGGCTAATATCAAAGATTCATCAGATAGTGCTTCATTGACTGTCTTAGGCTCTATTTGAGATACAAATGCTAGATAATCACATGGGATTACGTTACCTCTAGTTCTTACCCCAATCGATGGATCTCCAATAATGTTATCCAACGGATGATCTTTCTTGTATCTCCATTCCCTTGGAAGATTATCATGCGATATATCTTTTTGTTGTAGATCTTCCAAGGGTGGATATTCCTTGTCCTCAATGGATGTATTCTTTAACTTCTTGGACAATTCATTTGTATCATCAGCATCACTGTCTACTTCCTTTCTTAAGGAAGGGTTAGTTTCATCAAAAATAACATGCACTGTTTGTTCAATTAATAAACTATGCTTATTAAATACTCTATATCTTTTGGGTTTATAAGCATACCCCATAAATATACCTTCATCAGACTTTGAGTCCAGCTTACCAATATCTCTTTTTCCATTGTTGTGAATAAAGCATGGACCTCCAAAGGTTCTGAAGTGACTGATCTTTAGCTTATTCTGCTTGTAAAGCTCGTATGCAGTCTTCTTCAATATTGTCCTGATCATCACTCTGTTGATTATATAGCAAGCTGTGTTGATGGCTTCGGCCCAAAAATACCTTGGTAAATTATATTCTGACAACATAGTCCTTGCCATATCCAATAAGGTTATGTTCTTTCTCTCAACAACTCCATTATGCTGCGGTGTCCTTGGTGCTGAGAAATTATATTCTATCCTGATCATCACAGAAGTTTGCAAATCGTTCATTCTGAAACTCTCCTCCATGATCTGATCGAATGCTGACAATGCTATACTTCTTATCTTTCTGAACTTTCTTACTGAAGCTAACAAAACTATCAAATGTGTCATCCTTTGCTCCAAGAAAGATACCCAGGTAAATCTGGAGTAGTCATCCACTATGACGAATCCAAAGTTCTTTCCACCAAGACTTGTGGTCCTCATCGGCCCAATAGATCCTATGCAATAGTTCCAAAGGTTTGAGGTTGATACCACAGTCTTTGACTTAAAGGATGATTTAGTGTGCTTTCCTTTTGCACACGGCTCACAACGCCTTCCATCCTAGTGCTTACTTTGGGCAGACCTTCCACTAGATTTCTCTTATTAGCTTCCTTATTCCATCCAAGCTACAATGGCCCAATCTTCTGTGCTAAAGTTCAGTTGACTGCTCTTTGTTTGCTGCCAGGCAAACATCTTGATCTTTCAATTCTTCCAATGAAGTACATACAAATTCTTTTCCTTGCTGGCTTCAACACAACTGCACCATTTTTCAAGATACTGCACTTTGATTCTTGAAACTTGATCTGATGTCCTTTATCACACACCTGGCTATACTGCTGAGATGTGCTTGAGTCCTTTTACGCAAAGTACATCTTCATAAGGATTTTTCTTTATTGCCAACTGATCCGCAACCTATCACTGACCCTTTTCCATTGTCACCATATGTCAATGTGCCTTCTTCAGCTTCAAGGTGAGAGAAACAGCTTCCTGTTGCTTGACATATGCCTTGAGCACCTGCTGTCCAGGTACCACTTAGATGTTTCGAAGGCTTCCCTGTAATGAAACACTAAGCTTTAGGTACCCAGTTCTTTTGGTCCTGATTGGTTAGTAATCATCAATTTCCTCTTAATTATCCATTTTTTATGTTTAGTTGGACATGTTATTTTAATATGACTAATTTGTTGCAGTGATTACAGCAAGATATTCTACTTACCCTTTCAGTTGGAGTGTATTAAAGTTTGACTTGTATGCAGTGTCTTGTACGCTACAAATTTGGGTGTTGGATAAATTTTAGGATGTACTATGGCTTCTTCATTATCAGGAGGGATGTATCTTAACCCATATTTCTTTTAGCCTGACCTTCTAGCTCCTTTTAGTATTAACATTGTTTTACCATTTTGTAAATTTCTCTAATGTATTGGACAATTGTTCATTTTCTTTGTGTTAATGTATTAATTTCTTGGTTTAATTTACTTATGATTTCCTGATCTTCTATTTTTTCTATTTGTTCATTTTTACTTTTCAGGTCTTCACACAATAAATTGTTTCTTCTTTTTAGCTCAGAAATTTATTTTTCCAGTTGTTCGTTTTCAGATTTTAGATATGAATTAGTGTTTTCCAAGCAGCATGATTTTTTTCTTACTGACTTTTAGCAATTTACACACATCTTTGTATTTACTATATAATTTGTTAAAAGCATCTTCTAAACTATCGGATTCAGATTCATTGCATGAAGAAAAAGATGAGTCAGATGTTACCTTATCATCGATGTTAGCCATGAAGGCCAGGTTGGCTTTTCATCTTCATCTCCACTTGAGCTCGCTCACTGTCAGAGTCGTTGTTGTTGTCCCAAGCTACTACCATGGCTTTCTCTTGTATCTTCTGAGCCTTCTGAAGCTGTCTTTCTTTTTTACTTTAGTTTTCTTTAGCTTTGGACATTTGGCTTTGATATGTCCGGGCTTTTTGCATTCATAACAAATGGGCTCAGCTTTCTTTGAGTCTTTTCCTTCTGGCTTCTTAAAATCTTTATTTTTCTTGAAGTATCTCCTTCCGGACTGGTACTTCTTTTTAGCAAGTATCCTTTGTAGTCTTCTGGAAGGAGAGCTTCCTCATCTTCACTACTTCTTATGCTTTCATTATCGTCTGAAGATTCTTCTGATGCAACTTCTTCTGCTGCCTTGAGAGCGTTGGAATGTTTCTTTCTGCTTGACAATTCCCCACCTTTCTGCGTTGGATGTTTCTTTCTGCTTGACGATTCGACTACGGAGGGGGCATCGAGGATCGTAGAGGGAGCGTCAGCTCAGGGCGGCGTCACGGGATCTACGGTCAAACAGACACCAGACTCCACGCCAGCCTTAGGGCCAGCATACACGACCCCTCAGCGGAGCGAGCCTTGCAATCGTGTCCGCGCGCACCGACTGGCCGTGACGAGCGGCGACTTTGCGAGGGGGACCAGTGTGGACCCTCACGGTCGAGGAGGCAATGGCGGCATGAGTGATGTTGGTCACGTGGCCACGAGCCTGACCGTCATCTCCGAGTAGGTCGCTGAGACGACTAGTGGGATGGCGGATCGACAAGGACCGCGCAACGCTGGCTCAGGTGTGCGACAAAAGTCTTCGCGCAACCCATGGCAGCACGCTGGATGCATCCCTGAAGTTGTCTCGAAGAGGGGCCTTCCTTGAGGAGTTTGCCCTCCTGTCCCACCGCCGAGCAGCTAGAGGCGCTCATGCGGTGCCAAGGGGCGAGCTCGGAGGAGACCCCGGAGCGTAGAAGAGAGAGGTCGCCAGGAGAGTCAATTTAAGGATTATGCTGACATCGACGTCGACGAGCTGGCCAGCAATATTCAAGATCAATGGAGTGCTTCGAAGGCTGGCATTCCCGAGCACAAGATCACAGCATCTATGGGATGTCGAGATCACGTTTCGATGGGGTGAGGAGCTCACCACCGACGAGAGGCTGAGCTGCGCAAGGAGAATGACAACCTCTGGGCAGCACTGAAGACTGCCGAGCGAGAGTTTGCCATCGCTAGCCCAGAAGGCTGCGCTTATGGGGTCCTTTATGAGGCCGAGGCCCGAGGGGTCGCCGAGTACAAGGCCGGGCCAAAATTCCAGGAGACTTGGAACAGTACGGCGCGCCTGCTACAAGGTAGGGCTTCGAGGTCGGCGACGACTG
Organism: Colocasia esculenta; assembly: GCA_014218235.1. NCBI lineage: Eukaryota > Viridiplantae > Streptophyta > Magnoliopsida > Alismatales > Araceae > Colocasia > Colocasia esculenta. The sequence continues at coordinate 188,789,395 of CM024754.1, read as the reverse complement.
AGGTCGGCAGCTGGCCACCTTGGAGTACGCCCATGAGGCTTTCGAGGCCGCCCTCCGAGAATGTCACCGACGAACCCAAGATCCCCGTCTGGACGGGGTCCATTTTGCCAGCTTCCGGGCAGGACGGATGCCTTCTGTGATGAGAGGTCGGCCCCTCTAACCAAGCTCCCTAACCTCATGTATCTCTTTCTTCTTCTTTTTTGTATGTAACTTGGCCTTAGCGGGCATATGTACATTTCCTTTGATGAAATGAAAAGATCATCCTTTTTCTATCTTCTTCTTCTTCCCTGTTATGTTCTGTACGAATTTAGAGTTCGTCGGTGTTTAGAGGTTCGTAGGCACCGCACAGGTCTTTCAAGCTGAAGATCTCCAACCGGGGGTTTTTAACTTGAACACCTCTATTTTAGGATAGGTACCGCGTAGGCTTCCCGAGTTGAGAGCTCTCAGCCAAGGGTTGTATCGAACGTCCTTGTGTTTTTAGGTTTTTAGGTACCACAGCTAGCTTTTCCAGCTGAAGAGCTCCAACTAGGGTTGTATTGCATACCCTTTCCACAAATCGATAGAACAAGAAGAAGAGAAGTAGGATGTCGAACAAGAAGGCCTTTATAAAGAGAGCCTTTAAATTAGATACATGCCAAGTTCTTGGGATGGCTTCGCCAGTAAGGGTAGTTAGCTTATAAGAACCCTTTTCCAAGAACCTAGATGACCTTATAGTAGGGCTGCAAACGTTCAGGTT